>CAEFZY010058993.1:0-55890 GCA_903066815.1 Brachyrhaphis roseni | reverse complement strand
ATAAAAGACCTGAAATATTTCAGTTAGTGTGCAATGAATCTAAAATATATGAATGTTAAATTTTTATCATTACATTATGGAAAATAATGAACTTTATCACAATATTTTGAGAAGGACCTGTATATTCAGAATTCAGCCACGGCGCTCTAACATCATCCAACAGCCAATCAGAGGAGACGTCTGAGTCTTATTCAGGCGTTGGAGCAATAAGCCCCTAATGTTTGGCAGTGGCTACGTATGCTGTGTTTTGGGGAAATTACAATTGGCAATTTTAGAGAAGAGCTGTGGATTCAACAGTTTGGAATGACAAAACTTTTTATGAACTGTATGACGCTGAGTGCTCTGGTGGAGCCAGATGCACATTGTCTGAAAAAAAAAAAAAAAACCAGTCTTCTTTATGGTTTTCGCCAGTAGTAACATCCAGCTGATACGAAAAAAAGTGTTTCCATTGCAGTTTTGTCAAACACATCTATTTTGATTCGGCTGAAAACCTACATCATGTCTTAGTGCTAAAACCTTCTATTGAAAAACACGTTTTTTCAAAATCAGTATGTTTCCATGAAACGCGTTGATTTTCATAATTTCAATTTGTGCAATTTTATGGTTAATGGAAATGCAGAACAATTGTGATTACTGTCTTTTCGTCTTGCTTCCGTCGTTCAAATCTAGCAAGCAGGAATCTCTTTGGCCCCACACCTCAGCTGCTCTCGATCAACCCTTGATGTGGCAAACTGTGGAGTACATAATTGACAGTACTCCATAGTTTATATTTTTTTAAATATAAACTGAAAGGAAAATAGAAACCTACCCCAGACAACACGCCGAGAAGGGAATCCAAATGGATTTGCAGAAACTAAATACTTTGGTTATATATTCTGTGTGCTTTGTGTTGCAGAACCTTACATCAGCCCACCTCCTGTGTTGTCTGCTCACATGGAATAAACACAGATATCCTCTGTAAATTGTAAAGGTGCTATGTTTTCATCCAGGCACGCGATTGGTTGCAATTGCACCTGCAACCTTGACAGCAAATGGGTAAGTAAAAAAAAAAAAAGGATGACTTTCTTCTTGAGGAAGGCAAATCTTAAAGTGTTTGTTGGAGAGAAATGCAGTAACTATTATTATTATTATTCTCGGTTGAAAAAAAATTCTCTCAAAAAGAAAAGCTTACAAGTAGAAGAAATAGGATGCAGACAAAAACACGTAATTAATGGGTTAGAGTAACATTGGTGAAATCAGCTGTTTGTGATTTATCATCAGCACAGCGGGTCTGTGCTGCTTGTGGAGGGAAGACTGTTAACGGCTCACTAACTCAAGGAAGATTAGCAATAAGGCTGCGAAAAGGAAACAAAAAAAAAAAAGTAAATTCCCCATAATTAGAACTTATAGCACACAGAAACATCACGAGGAAAACAACTTACTTTTACAGTTCGACTTAAAACCTTTCTTCACGATGAAGCTTATGGTCATTTCTGTGCTCAGTGGAGTAATTTAATGACCTGCGTTTGCTTTTAACCTAGTTTATTCTTTGTTCTTCTTTCCTATAAAGGTAAGTTCTGGTCCAGCTGTTAAGTGGCTTGATTCCTATGGAAATTATTTGACAAGAGGTCACTTTGACTGCTGTCACGTACCAGATCTGCATTGCCATGAAATGCTAAACTGAATTTCCTCATCACCACAAGACGTTGAGCTAAATTGAACTGTGTACTTTGCGCACCATTAAATTGGGTTTATTTGTGTCAAACGTTGGCCAATTTGAATTCTCTACATTTGGATGTTATTTGAATGTTTTTGTCATGAAAAGTGCCTTGAGCTGATGTTTGTTTGCTAACCGCTACTGCACAAATTGAACTGCAGGACGAAGTAGACGCTACATAAACATCAAATCTTTCTCTGATACGTCTTCAATTTTCAAATAAGAATCAAATTTCACACAGACTTGAAGAATCTGCTGCTAAGTAATTACACTGCATAAAGGCTATTTTTGCCTTTTTTGTGAAACTGAGTGAGTCGCAAAAAACCCAGAATATCCTTTCGCGGTATTTTATTTTGTATTATTCAGAGTTGCTTTATACAAAAGATTGATTCTGAACCTAGATCAAAAGCACCCCGGGAAGAAATGAATATATTTTTTCTCAGTTGCAAATTCCCATTTTGATTTTCTTTGTAACGTCAAATAAAGGGATTCGTTTCACACGGCTTTCTTTGTATTTGCTGTGCCTTTCAAGTGCCATTGCTTTTCATGGCTATATAACTCCTGGATTTTTTATATATTTTGTTTTCAAATAGGATTTATTGCGTGTCTGAACTGTTATTAAGTTGTTTCTACTCACTTCTCACCCCAAGGTATGCTGGGTAAAATTTCTATTGTCTCTACGTGTCTTCGTGTTGGATCTGTGTAGCCCAAATTTAAAACTAGTGGTGCTACATTCTACTTCAAAAAGAGATTTTATGATTCGCTCTCAAATGACAATAATTTTAATTATTTAATATTATTAAAGTATTTTGTAGATACCTATAAACTTTGTTGAAATTATGTCCAAATTTTAAACAAAATTATTCAAAGGAAAACAGTTACACGTTTGGTGATATATCAAAAAATATCGGTATCGGTATTATTGATACAGGCAGTGTATTGACTTGGTATCGGATAAATACAAAAATATTCAGTTTTTCACAGCTGTAAAGCAGCAAATGGTTTTCAAAGAACTAAACAAAATTGACCAAAAGTTGCAGCTTTTGCGCCTTGTCAATTAGATTTCTAAGTGTTCATATTTGATAAGCTTGCATTATTATTTTTTTGACTATGAATGGATAGATAATGGATAAATTGAATGAATGGTTTATTTCCTCTGTGAAAAAAAAGTGCCCACTACTACTGGAAGGCTTCATAAAAAGATGTTAGATTGATCTGCTTCCCAGAATAATTACAAAAAAATAAATAAATTGCTTAAGTAGAGCTATGGCGCTCTACTTGAAATCATTTGTGAAAAATTGCTCTCTAAGCGAAGAGCTTGTGCAAGCAGAGTTTGAGGTCTGTTCTTTCAGCATGTGTTTCCATCCTGAGAGCTTATTATTCATTTTGCTGATTAGGGTTGTGCTGAATGACTACTTTGAGGCACTTACAGTGTATCTCAAGCAGATGCAGCCCAACCTTATAAATTAAAGTTGTCATATTCTGATAAAGTGATTCAGGCGAAGAGAAGTGAACACAGAACGCAGTATAGACATTTTCAGTTTGGGTCTCTGGACACAGTTTAGTGGGAAGTCTTATAAATATTAAATTAACATTAACAACTGCCTTGTTTGGATTGGCACTTCTCTCTACCCAGTGGAAGATGGTTGTTTACAGCACACGACATTACCAGTACAGTTCATAGTGTCAAACTGGCACATTACATGCTTCGTGGCTAAATGTCAGAGATTGGGTAACATTTAAAACATCAATAGAAGCAAGGAAGCAATGGGTTCAGACCCTCAATACGAAGCAAAGGTTAGTACCAAAACCAATCTTTAGTACCAGAAGTTGCACCCACAACCAAAGATACACCAACAAAGCCAGGAATGAGATGAATCGGCTGTTCTGTATAAAAATAACATCGGGGAATTGGGCAAAGCTTTGTGATCCTATCTTGGCTGTACATGTTTCAGAGCCTGTTTAAGGATATTTTTCTTACTGGAATATTGTCAATTTGAAAGAGGTTCACACAAACTGTGTTTAGCTTTAAAAACTGGTCAAGGTTACTCAGTATCATTGTTCCCTGTAGGTACTATGAAGTTACCCCCTATCTTTTAAGTTCAGAGTGGTCACATAGCTAAAGGTTACTAAATTTTGCAGTGAGAAAGCAGAAAATGTAGCAAACTGTGGCATTTTGGTAGAATTTTGTTCCATGAAAGGCAACACAGAATCCAGTTGAATTTCAACCTTAACCACAGTCGTATACTTTACTACTTTATGTTGAGGTCACCTTGTCCCTGGCCAATTGTTTTTACATTATTGACATTACATTATTGGGTAAGGTTGCTCAGATTGGCTGTCAGAGGGTTTATGCGAGTTAGTGGTCAATTTCAGGCACATACGTATGAGTATTTGGGGGAATGACGCTCTCTGTCTCAAGAAAGCAGTGAAGCGCTGTCAGCAACATGATGGATGGATCGCATGTTGATCCAGCAGCCGGCCGTAACTCATTTCAAGTCCATAGTTGGCACTTTGAAGGGGAAGGCAAAGAGGTGCAGGTAGTGAAACTCAAGGTCGTTGCAGAGGTGACGACACTCAGCGAATCCATTTGAATAAATGTCTTAAAATGACAAAATTATGTAATGTGGTTTGTGAAGGTGTGTTGGAAACACCCTAAATACATACAATAAGTCAATACACGTAGGCCGGTAATTGGTAGAAGAATGGTCCAATGAATATACTTGGTGTCACGTTGGATTACAGTAAACTCTGTCAGAAGTACACGTCGATGCATCTAATGTATATCGCTTATGGATATTGTACACCAACCACTTCTTTACAAAAGACAAATAGTTTTCTCCTTTAAAAATAAGGTACGTCACAGGTTACCAGCCTAGCCAAGCTAATGCTAGCCTGTCCATTGCTAATGCCAGCCTAGCCATGCTAATGCTAGCCTGTCCCTTGCTAATGCCAGCCTAGCCATGCTAATGCTAGCCGTTCGATGCTGATGACCGAAGAAGTAGGCACCAAGTTATTATCAATAGCAGAAGTTTGAATGGATTGAGCAAACAGTCTATTTCAAGTAAAAATCCACACGAACTGACCTGATCATGTCAGATCGTGGCTTTTTCTCATTTGAATGACTTTTTTCTTGTAACTTTAAGACATTTTTTTTCCTGGTAAAGTTGTGTAGTTTTTCTGCTTATATGACTATATTCTCGAAATTCCACAAAAGTGATTCTGCGTCACACAGCTCACATCAAGAATGCTTGAAATAAGTCACTTTTTCCAAAATATTTTCTGCGATTTGTAATTTGTTAATTAAAAATGAAAACAAGCGAAACCCCCCACCCAAAAAAAACAATTGATTAAAATCGGATCTGGCAAGGAAAAAATTGGAGATTTGATTTTTAATCAGACTGGTGTCCTGCGACAGACTGGTGTCCTGTCCAGTCTGTCTAACGAACCCCGCCTCTCGCCCGGAACGTTAGCTGGAGATAGGCACCAGCACCCCCCACTGGGGACCACAGTGTTAGAAAACGGATGGATTTTAATCCAGCAGTCGCCCAACTTTGGTCTTTTATTTGTAAAAAATAGAACTAGTTAGGAGGGGGAAAAAAATTAAGATGATCCGTTTTGAAACGAGGTTGTAACAAAATGGAGGGAACCAGCAGAGCTATAAATAAATTCCCGATGTTCTGTACCCGACGTGTGCGGACGTGTTTTCAGTGGTTCATTAAACCGGCACCAGCTGGTGGTTACCCACACATGGATTTTCAATTACGCTGTGTTTTTTTCTTCTTCACACTCAGCCATCAACCAATACTGTCATGCTGATACATAGAGACATTCTGCATTTAGCTTATTCAGCAAATGCTTGTGGCTAATGAATGTATTAAATGAGATGCAGAGTTCTGGTGCTTAACGCTGAACTGACAGTCCTTTGCCTTAAGGTGAGGGCTTGTCATACACACCTCCTCCACACCGTTTTCTGCGCCTCTGCTTTAATCTTTTGTCCACTTCCTTCACGTGCCGAATGAAAAATGGAAACTAAAGTAGCGGCAAACGTTGCCCTTCCTCCCCGTGTCACTAATGCTTCATTAGATGCTTGGCGGAGCCATTCATCGCTGTTATTGCATGGCCACAAACCGCCCCGGCCGCCAAATACCTCTCATGCACGCATTGTTGCGCACACATGCAAGCAGCCGACACGCTCCTGTTTTGTATACATCCACACATCTGAGGAAGCGTACACAGACGCACAATTACACCTTGCCGTTGTCATTTGCAGAGCGGCGACGCCGACACTTCCATCTGCCCCATAAATCTTCTGTGAAATGTAAAATCCAGCAAAATAGCTGAGTGTCCATTAAAAATGTGTGCAAAAACATTGTCAATGTTGTGCTAAGGTAAAGAAAAAAACTAATTTCACAAAACCAGAGTTTATAAGAAAATAAGAAAAGCAATTGAAATCACACTTGATATGGCATTAAAAACATCCTCCATCTACTTCCTGTGACTCTTTTCTTTGTGGTTTGTGGACTCGTATGATACAACGTAACAAATCCTAACTTGAGGGAAAGCTTGACCACGTGTATACATCAAACAACATAAATCCAAAATTAAATTAATAAATCTCAAATTCCAAATAAATACATCATTAATATTTACAACTTAATAGTTTTCCACAAAACAAAGCAACAAATAATCCATAATTGGCATTTAATACATTACAAACAGCATTGCATCTGCAAAAAGCTAACCATTAGCAGAGTATGCTAACTACTGGCAGCTAATGCTAGAGAAAAACAATTCAGACTCACCAAGGTGATTTAATACTCTAATTTCAAACATCCCTCTGCGTGGTGAATGTCCAGCCTGCAGGTTTTACATCAAATAATAGATTAGAAACACTTTATGGAGCAAAATACCTTTCTGACTACCTGGTAGTAGCTATAAGCCTGCTTCCCCCAGTCATATGACTAACAGGAAGTCAGATTAGCTTGTACCTATCCTCCATGGCCACAATTGGTCAACTGTGATCACATGACTTATATGAGTCACAGAGCTCATAAGTGAGCTCACAAAAAAGAAAATGCGCTCTCATTTTCTTTATTTTCCCAGAAAATGGGAAAATAAAGAACAGATAGGCCTAAGATAAATAAATATAGATACATGGACCTTTTACCCCGGGCTATCCCAGTGTCCAATACTAGCGGTTGTAGGACTTAACAAGTCTTTGTTAAAAGACGATAAGCCGTTCCTCTCACTATTTTGGTTGTATTTACCCTGAATGTCTGGCACTGTAGTCCGCCTGCATCTACACATGCACTGAACTAGACCAGAGTTTGATGTTTAGGTTCGCATCAGAGATCCATTTCGCATTCGCACCTCCCCAAACAAACCGGACGTTCTAGACAAATGAACTGGAATTAGATTAAAACAGACCAAACAGGGCTGAAGACTCTTCAAGTTCCCTTCAAAGAGCCATAAGCGCCATCATTGGACTTTACCTTAACGGTTTCTCTTTCCACCTTCTGTAGAGCCGGCTCATACGACATGACCACTTTATTTTTTTGGTTTTGTTCAAGGACGACCCAGCAGCAGTTGTCGTAGGAGCCAAACCTCATTACCCTGGAAAGTGCAGCCATTTTCCACCTTGCGGGTGCGAGTGCCAGCACCGCAGCGAAACTGGAGTTGAATGTGAGGATGCGCTGACAGCTTCAGCTTACCGTTTATTTGGATTCGGGGAACGGCTTATTATCTGTCTTCTGAGGAACTCGCAAACGGTTGAGAGCGCAGGGCGCATTTTGACACGATTCTTCATCCAGTTTAAACAACCACCGCGTATATTGCGAGCCCCTCGCTGATGGAGGGTTTACGTTGTGGCAATTTTATTGTTATTTGCTTCGTTTTTTTTCTCCAAAGTGATCAAGGAAGGACTTGAGTGAGGGCGCTGACAACCAGCAGTAGGCATAAAGCTGTCTGAACTCGTCCCGCCACATCTCCACCAAACGTCCTGGCTGGGTCACAGCGTCCTTTGTCTGCCGCTGTGTGCCCGATCATGACAGCTCCATATTTCAGCTCCGCAGGCGTCCAGACTCCTCTCTGCAGGGCTTCACAACAGAATGATGGCATGCAAACATTTTTATTTACTCGCAATTTCTCAGCCACCGACACCAAGCCCGAGATTTGCTCTGAAAAGCACAAAAAGTTACAGTGAAAACAAGGAAAGCTGTTTGTCTGCTATGACTGAGAGCATTTAGTTTATTTAACAAGCTTCCAGCTTCCAGACCCATGTCTTTTCAGCAAAATAGCTTCATATTAGCAATATAATATCAATTAAAATGTTGCCATGGATTCTCAATTGAATTTAGCTCTGCACTTTGACTAGGCCGTTGCAACACATCAATACGGGTTGGTTTGTTCTGAACCAATCCGTTGCTCTCTGGCTGTTTAATGTCGTTTCAAGTCTGAAAAAAATAGCTTCCCCACAACATGATGATGCCACCACGTTTTACTGTGGTGTGTTCAGGGGTAATCTGAAACGTGACCTTCCTGCCACCATAAAGGGTATGGTTGACTTTGCTTGTACTGTATTATAGTGGACTGCATGCAATCGAATCTGGATCTGTCGATACGACTGAATTGTTTTGTGAAGATCTGGATCGATTTAAATAAAATTTACAACGAAATTAATCTCTTTGTAACTGGATTTACGGTCATATTCAATAAATTAGGAGTTCAGATGAGGTTAGTTTGTCAGATTAAATGAACCTTTGTGAAAAAAAAAAAAAACCCTGTAAAAAACTTTTGATTTTAAATGCCATATTTTCACAATTTGCATATAGAAAATAATTAACAGAAATAAACACCAATCAGTGTGTAATTAATCTGTATAATGTGTTTCACTTAGTGATGAAATAAGTTGAATTTCAGTAATATATTGAATGGGTTTGTACGTTGCAAAGTCCACTGAGTGCATTTCTAGTAATTGTTTATATCTTAAAGGTATATATGTAGTTTCCAGGCCCATAGAGTCTTTTGTAGCAAAACAAAATGTAAATTAAATATGACTTAAAAGAAATTTGATTTCATAATTCAATGCCTTGAAATTGGACCTTGTCTCCGCCTTCAACAACATTTTTTACTGAGAAGTAGCCGCTATAATGAGCTCAGCAGATGTTTGCTAATTGCTGCTAGCTAGTCTGAAGGAGCTGAGAGGGAGGGGAGAGCTGCTCTGTAGAGCTGAGTAGCTTGGAAACTACCGCTCTGAGGAGGGACGGTTGCCACGGGAGATTAGAGGATGTCTCAAAACATGCATGAGGGAATAAAACTAAGCTATAGAACGTAAAGCTCATAAGAAAAATCAACTTTACATAATGTGCCCCTTTAAGAAAGAACAAATGAATAAATGTAGAATTTACTCGTATTCTTCATACAGCTTAATGTCTTAGTTTCTTATAGTTTCTCTACTTCTTACAGGTTAAAGCCATTTGAGCAGGTTTCCAGTGAAAACCATAAGCGGTTTTAATGCGAACGGCGTCTTGCACATCTCACCTCGGCTCTCATTTCCCTTCCTTTAGTCTGGCCCTGCCTCACTCTCTCTGCCCTCGCTGTAAATCCCACAGCCGCCAGCTTCAGGGACCAGGGAAAGTAATTAAATGTCTGAAAATGACAAGCTCTCTTTCTCCCACCTTCCAACAGCTGCAGAGCTCCTCCTTTTTTTTTTTCCTCAGGACCTCAGGAACGACACATTGATTTCCCCGCAGTCCAATTCTCGCAGGCTCGCGTCTTCCTTACTCCAACTCTGCTCCTCTCGGCCTGCGGAGGGGAGGACAGGGTGGCGATACGAACGGAGGGCACAAAGGGCTGCGGGAGGGAGGCGAACTTTCTCAAACTTTGGTTTGCCAAAGTTGCACGTTTTTTGTTTTGTTTCCATCAGTCATGAATGCTCTTCATTAACTTTCCGTTGCGTTCCCCTGACAACGCCCTCCGCTCCTTGTATTTTGCAGTTCAGAGAGGAAGGTCACCCGGCCGTCCCGCCGGGACTTCATTGCTGCGCACGGTCAGCAATGACTTGCTGTCCGCTAATATGTGTGCTTATGTTTACATTGGGGCCAAAAAAAAACCCTGTTTCTGGTCAAATAGAATAATTATGTAAAACATTCAGATAAATATGAGTATATTTAAATATAACCAGAGGACGGTTATACACTGAAAAAAAAAAGGAGATCCAATTTGAAGGGAAAAAAAGTGCTAATTGGTCACAAGTAACCGAAAAAAGTTACTCAAATTTACTTTATGTACATTTGTTTAATATGACAACTTAAGAGACTCATTTTGTTATTCAGCTTTATTTATCATTTTTAGGTTGAAGTAGAATTTAATTTATTTTTCACTACAAAAATTTCAACACTCTCTACTCTCTCCAGATGGCATAAATTACTCAGAGTAAAAATCAATTAATCAAAAAATAAATAGAAATTAATAAACTTAGGAAATTAACTGGGATACATTTAATCTGATTCCTTGAGGCCTATTAACGCAATATATTTAAGTTGGATCATCTGTTCTCTTTTTACAGTGTAAATATATGTTATTAACTCTTTATGTCCTAAATTTAAAATCTCTGCCTGGATATTTTTACATATATTAATTGTACGCAGTTCTACAAATGTCCTGTGAGTAAATATATTTGCCCATTTATCCACAACAACTGTAAATACCTAACAAGTTATTTTCACAATTCACCGTCTATTGAAAGAGTGTCACATCAGATTAGTTTCACTCCCCGCTATGGCGGGAGTGAAATTACCATAATAACCCGATATTGGCTGGAAAGCGCAACGTCTCCCCTTTCAGAAACTATTTGAATTTCTCAGACAATACAAAGTGTGGTGGAATTATGGTACTGCAAATTTGGTTGGATCGCCAGCGCTCCATTGGGTCTGATAGGGTTACGTGCGGTGGGAAGTAGGATACACAAAAGCAGTCTAACTTGCAGAACAAGTGAGCAAAGTGAGGCGTTGAAGCTCAGTCGGTTCGGTCTGACCTTGAAGTGTGTGTCCTGGGCTCTAATGGATGACTCGAGGCAGAGGCACAACAAATTCAAGGCGAGCCGTGTGTAGCTGCTATGTTTGGTGGAAATATGTTCGGTACTGTGTTGGAATCAGAAGAAAGCAACTCTTTCAATATTTGCAGAGTTTTAACCAGGAGCATCAGTAAACAGCCTTGAATAAAGACCAACTTTGGAGTTGTTAACGCGCGCTCCGTTTTCCTTTTAGGCTCATTAACCCCCTACAGCAGTCTGAGGAACAAATGATGCATTATAGCAATAACTCTGGTAATGTCACTGTGCTTACATGCAAACAACGCCAGGCAATGACAAAATAACCCAATCTGCTTTTAGTAGTTTCTGTCAAGTCCTATATTTCTTTTCTATGTGCGAGATGTTGGGGATTAATGTAAAGCAAGCCTGGTGGGCAAATATTTTACATATTTTGTGTGAGAGTCACAAACTCACAGACAGCTGCTGTTTTTATGCAATATGCACAAAATAAATCTAGTTATAACTGCATTTCTCTTGATTTGAGTTGATTTAGTTTGATTCCAGCTTTTGAAATCAGACATATAAATCACATCAGAGTTCACTTCAACCGAATCGAGACTTGGGTTTTTAGGCAGACCAGAGTTTTTGGTCCGCATTAAAGTTCAATTGCGCGTTCACACTTCCTCAAAGGGAACAGACTTTGTAGGCAACCAAACTAGAGTTCAATTGAGGATGTATTCACACCAGGCCTGTTTAGTTTGCTGTAATCAGTTTCTAGTTTTTTTGTCTTGAACGTGACAGATAGACTGTAGTATCTGTATATTAGGACGCTAATAAACCTATCACTACAGCACGAAATGTCCCACATTAAATACTTTATTTTGAAAAGCACTGAAGTTGCATTTTGCTTCTTCATCCATTCACAGTTCAAAAACAATATTGCCAAATATTATATTTATGCCGGCTATTTGCATTTGAAAACCTATGACCAGAACTGTGGGATTTAGCGGTCATTAGTGAGTAAATTAATTTAAAAAACATGAACATGTTACTTTATGTTCACAGTAGCACCTTGAACATGGTCTAATAATTGATATTTTAATGCAGTTCAGTTCCTTTTAGCGTTTTTAAAGAAGTCGAGTCGGCTTTTGAACAAGCCGTCAGCTTTTTGACAGATGTCAGACCCGCAGTGTTGGTAATTGGTTTGATTTTCTCAGCAGAGAGGAGAAAAGAAAGTCGGTAACCTCATTGAGCTGACAGGTCGCGCTTCCCTCACGAATAGCCCCATCTTGGATTCTTGCGATCGCAACACAAGATTTAGCAGATCTGTGACAACTGATGAAAGTTTTATCTGGCTACAGCCGCAGCCTCAAGTGAAATTGACAGAATTAGCAGCTTTGAAGGAATGCTGATCGGATGGTTTTATGTTGTTTTAGGGGCGGAAATGATTCGGGTAGCGGCGCTAGCGTCTTTCGTCCTACGGTGAATAATAAGTCAAGAATTTGTTAAATCCAATCCATGAATTTCTGATGAGGTTCTTTTCATGTAATCCTCTGACATGTTGACGACAGTTTGACATAAAAAAAGCAACAGGGGCTCAAATTACCACTCGTCATCTACCCATCTGTGTATATCTATCCATCTATAGATTGATAGGCAGGTTGCTAGAAGGGAACAATAGACATCCTTGTATCTAATCTATCTATCTATCTAGTTAGCTATATCTACCTGTCTAATTATTTAGCTCTGTAGATTGATATAGCTGCCTATCAATCTATATCTAGATATCTAGCTAAAGCTATAGACTGATAGGCAGGTTGCTAGATAACTAGTTATGTAGCTACCTATCAATCTACAGATATCTAGCTAGATATCTATACAGGTTGGGCCATACTGTATGTTTCCATACATAGGAGAATGTAAAATGTATATGTCTTTTGTGTTTCAGACACCCAAGAAGATGCGTTTGACAAAAGAGCAAAGAATTTAAATTATACTGATGGCTGGATCGGGAAGCAGTCGCATGGTTGCACGAAACTTGAACAAAAAACATGGACCCCGTGAGAAAAACCCTACAGACAATTCTAAATACGTACAACATATTTTTTTCCACTTTTATTCACTATTCAGAAATCATTATATTGTTTAGCACCTTCTGATTTTAGTTGGACATAAGTTCTTAGGTTTTTGTTTGTTTAATTTTTTCTGAACTTTGGTTTATTTGCTCTTTTCTTTGTCAGAAACTTTTCCAATTCGCTGTTGCTATGCCAGCTTGAGGAGCATAGCAGCTGCTACATTTAGATTATGTTTTTTCTATAGATAACATTACTATGATTGTAATAATCATAAGTTATCTTAGAACCCGTTATATAGTTGTTGTTTTACATGAAAGTAATCGAATCATCACTCTGTAAAAACCTGACACCAGACGACGTCTGCTCACAAAGCACCTCGTGTGAAACAAACGAACGAAAGAAGAGGTGTAATGGCATCAGAAGGGAGCGTTTGATTGGAGGTTTTGCGGAGAAAAATGGGACGGATGTGTGTGTGCGTGTGTGTAAGCAAGTAAAAGTAGGCAGAGAGGTCAGAGAAAGTGCTGCTGATGAAGACGAAAAAAGATGAGCGGGGGGGAGGAAGGATGATGAAGAAAGACTGTCTGCCTTTCCAATTGAGTCTGGCTGTCACCCTGACTGGTGATTAATGAAGTATGGAATCCCATCTGTTTTCCCAGGGAATTTCACCCCTCCAGAAACAGAGATGGCCCCTCGCCATCCTGTGTCTGAATCTTTCCTCACCCCGAAACCTGCTCTGCTTTTCTGCTTACACTCAGTAATTGGGGACAGACAGCCCAGTTACTTTTGTTGTTGATGTTTGTAGCAGCAAACGTGGCACCGCAGTGGAAAACTGAGGAAGCTGCACTTGATGACTTGTTATCACAGAAGGTTAAAAGAGGAAAAACTGAGATCCTCATTTATTGCTGCCGTCAACACCCAGAGTGAACATATTAAAACTTCATTGGTTATTTTATATAGTAAGGGATATCTGGGGACTTTTTTGGGATTTTGACTTGGTTTCCTGTTGCTTTCAAATAAAATCGACCGTATTGTGAAGCCCAGTTTAGATTAAGATGAATATCAACAAACACTTCAAAAAAAATTTCTTATACGACGGAGTATTAGGGCCACGCTAAGAGAATAAAAATAATAAAATTATGAGAATAAAGTTAGAATGTTATGGGAGTAAAGTCAGAAGTTGCTCCCAGTTTCCCACTGGGACATTCCACTTCAGAGTTCGTTCCAATTGATTCTTTCCGATTTAGAAGTCGGAATTTCCTGCTTTCAAGTACAACTGGAAGGCAGCATTCCATCCAGGTCACTTTGTAACTCCTGAGAGGACATTTGACGATCACAGTTTTATTCATAAATTGTCTATCAGAATCAGTGACGTGTGGTGAGGTTCATAGCCGGTGAGGCACTGATCAGATTTACAAATATAGACCCTCTGCATGTTATTGTTTACATAAGGAAATTTAGCACATGCGTACGAAGCTTGAGGGCAAAAGGCAATTCTTCTACATACATAGCCACTCTGCCGCCTTAGAATAATTCCGTTAACTCAATCTAACTTGGACATGTAGATGGTATTAATTTCGTGCTGTGCTCCACAGCAAACAAAAAACTGTTAAGTACAACTCAAAACCACGTCTTTCTCGCTCTCTGCCAGGCTACACACAGACTCGTTGTCTTAGCAACTGACTACAACATCACAAAAAACCCCACTCAAATATTTTCCACACAAAGAGCAGAACATTCAGTCTGTTGCAGTAATATGGTTTTAGGCTTAATGTTTATTTTGCGATTATTAGCAAGTGATTGCTGTGGTAAGAGGAGGAAACTATAAATATATCGCTACACTTTACTGTAAGGCTAGCTCGCTGTTACTGTCTCTTACTCTGTAGTTGTGGAGTCACATTGTCTGGGATCATGTGCGCCCCCTGCCATGAGGCAAGAGAACTGCCTGCCTCACCTTGAATCTGTTCTCTGCCGTTTCTGATCTCTCCTCAGCACAGGAAACACATCACACACACAGTTTGTGACAAAAACCACTGTACGTTATTTACATAAGCTAAATTATGGAAAATCAGTTCATACATTAAATGTTTTTTAACCATTTTATTGGCGACGTACAGACAGGAGGAACATGTTCTCATAGAATGGCAGCCAGTGCAGTGAGAGGTTGATCAATCTAAGGTGAGGCTCAGCTCTCTGTTGCCTCACCTGCTTCGCTTCCGAGCATTTGAATGGGAAAATGCGAAAATTCAGCGATTTTGAAGAAAAAGTCATCAGAATTGGTTAAGCTAAATGAAAAATAGGTACTTTATAATACAGACCACAGGGTGAAAATAGCAATATATATTACTTTTCCATGATGGCAGGAAGATGCCTCCCCTGACCGCACGTCACTGATCAGAATACAGGACTTCTCTAATGTCTGTGTTACGTAAGAGCCGACTCAAAAATTGCCAGTCACCATGCAGTCCAACAAATCTGAGAGACACAAGACCCTTTGCTTAATAAAAACTGATTTTTTTCAATGGACACACAAGCTACAACGATGCTAGAGTTTTGAATCTCTCTCTGTGTCTAATTCGGGCCAAATGAGCCACTTCTGCTTCATACTAGTAAGATCAGAGCAGCAGGTCAAGCAAAGGAGGAAATTGGTTTGCAGAAAAATTAGTTGAGAAGAGGCTGGAGAGGCCTTTGTGTTGGTGGATGAACGAGAACGATGCAACAGCTAATCGGGGCCTTAGAGCGAAAATGTCTGCTTTAAATTAGACATACACAAGAGACAGTGGGGTCTCAGAGTTAAAAACTCTGGTTTTATAGACAGCGGTACCCTAAACATGGAGACAATTTTGTAATGATGCGTTAGATAACAGAAATATGTCACCCCCGCCAATCAATACGGTGTTTCTGGCGATCACCTCTGTCGGGTAATAAAACATGTCTGCGCTGATGGGAATTGTCTCTGGCAAGATGACAACATGATGAGTCCATTGATTAGGAGAACAATAATATCAGTGATTCTGCTACAGCTTCATATTTCAGCCTATGGGGCTTTTTGAAATCGACATGTTGGACATCATTCTCCATCATCGTTGTCCTGGGAGTACAACACATTACATTGGTTTTTATTATTATTGTTATTTACCACCTATCTACACGGTCTCTGCTTGGAAACAACAGACTTTTGGGTGTTTGATGTATTTTATTTTATGATTTTTATTACTTTTATCAAATTTAATTTACATTGGCAAAATCCTTTCCTTTTGACGCAAACGTGAAATGGAAATTAACATCTCTTTTTTTCAAGCAAAATCAGACTTTTGGAGTGCACAGGTTCTTGTTTTTTGGTGGAAATTCAGTCTACAATACCCCTAACACACCATCGTAGTTTGCCTCCATTTTCACACGATTAACTGCAAGTGATTGTATTGGGGACGTGGCCAGCAGCAGCCTATTTGCATAAAAGTGACAGATCTCTAGCGCAGCTCATTCTGAAAGAAGTACAAAATAGGGGGAACTGAGCTGATGAAATCTCATTATCTAATCATGGTTTCATGCAAAAAATGTAATGAATATGTTACGTATATACCACAGATCTATCCCAACTTGTTTAAAAGGAAGCATAATAGGTCACCTTTAATCAGGATACTACTGTGGATGTCTGCAGCTCCTCCAGAGTTAATAGGGCAGCTTCTCTGAGTCAGTCCAGTCGTGGTGGACGGACATGTTTTGGTAGGTTTGTCTTTTTGTGAAAATGTTCAAAATCTGAAATGTTACTTTTAAAACCCAAAGAGTTGGTCACAATTTTTTACTTAAGTAGGGGTTATTAGAGAAATGTAGCCGAATATATCAGAGTTCACCAAACTTTATGGATTGTTGCTTGCAAAATCAAAAAAACCGGCAAGTTTTTCCTTCCACTTCCCTGTGCTGCACTAGTTGGAACAAACTGAACAAATTCAAAAGTTTCAACAGGAGGTTTTGTCCAAGTCAATGAAACTCAAGAGTGAGAGAAAGCTGAAGATTTGCATTAGCTACAGATTAAGAAACAAGGACCAATAATATGCTAAGTGCTTACGAATGACTGAAAAGTTTCACTGGGCTTAGTTCATTTAATTGGGCCAACCCCCCCCCAATTAAATGAACTTCTTCTTTTGCATTTTGTTCTAAATTATCTTTTGTGCTACGCTGTTTTCACATCATCTGCTCCCTGAGTTTATTTTAATAGCCCATTCGAATTACAGTAAGCTCTAATACATTAATTTAATATCTATAATTCCATAAACGTTCCATTTTCCCCATCCGTTCCTATTCAGCCATCCGTACAAACCTTTCTTCACTTCGCCATCCATCCAGCTCTCTGAGTATTTGAGCAGTGTCTAATTGGGGCTTATTTCCAGCCTGGGTTTTGTTTTATATCAATGGACTTCTATAATACCAGATGGGACAATTAGCATGGCGTAATAACCTTCCATTTTTGCTGCTTTACCTCCGTAAGGCCCCATTAGTTTCTGTCGCAGTAAATGAACTCGAACCCAAAGCTCGCGGATGATTCCAGAGACAATGCAAGCTCGACATAAATCTCCATGACATTCGTACAAAGGATGAAAGGTAACTCATTTATTCTGCTTTTACGTCTCGGATTGATTGCTTTCATGCTGTTGTACTGCTGCACGTCTTCAGGCAGAAACAGCAGCAGTGGAGGGGAGAATGTATACACACACACAATTTCTGTAAATAAGTGAGAGTACTGTCTCAGTCTGTGTTTGCATTGTAATGAATTACAAAAGCTTTTTTTATGTCAACCTAAATATGGAATCTATAGTTGGAAACAGATGTTTACACACATACACACACACCCCTGCACATATTTACACATCCCCTCCATGGGCTGCCACCTTATCGTGGTGGGGGGGTTTGAGTGTTCCAGTGATCCTAGGAGTTATGCTGTCGGGGCTTCATGCCTCTGGTTGGGCCACTCAATGCAGACAGATCTGAGGTGAGGAACCAGACCAAGTGCAGCCCAAAGATCCCTTATGATGAATATGACCATTGGAAACAGTGGTTGTACTCGCCTGTACATGAGGTCCCACCCTGGACCCAGGCCTGGGAGTGGGGCACGTTGGCGAGCTCCTGGTGGCCGGGCTTTAACCCAGAGAGCCCGGCCGGGCTCAACCCGAAGAGAGCCTATGGGCTCACCACCTGTGGTGTGAGATTGAGAGGTTCCACCTAGAACTAGTCGGACTCACTTCAGTGGATGCCTCTGGTTCTGGAGCCAGTCTCCTTGAAAGGGGTTGGATGTTCTCCCACTCTGGAGTTGCCCCTTGTGAGAGGCGCTGGGCAGGAATGGGCATATTTGTTGCCTCCCATCTTGTTCACCCCAACGTACAAGCACCAAGAGGATAGCCTCTCCCTCTACCTACGGGTTTGGGACGGGTTCTGATTATTTGTGCTTACGCGCCAAACAACAGTTCAGATTACCCACAGTTTTCGAAGTTCTTGGAGGGCGTACTGGAGAGTGCCCCTCCTGGGAAACTGCTCTTTCAAGAGAAAAGAAAGAGAACCTTATCCATGACATAAACTATTCTGTGCTGCAAGAACGAGTCGAAAACCTTAATCTGGAGATAATTCAGGAAAGAAAAACTCGTGGAGAACTCAGACGAGGACATGGCACTCATCAACAATCTGAGAGCTGAGAACGCCGTCCTCCAAGAAAAAACAAGAAAAGAGATTAAATTCCTACAAGTCAGCAAGAAGCTTTTGCAGAAAGAATTGAATCAGATCAAAAGTTCATACAATGAACTCAACTCCAACTATGAAAACGATGTTTCTGGACTAAAATAAAACATTAAGGATTTACAGCAGCAGGCTGAAACATACCAGCAGAAGATAAAGCAGGAGGAAACTGCTCTTTCAAGAGAAAAGAAAGAAAAGCTAATCCATGAAAGAAACCATTCTGAGCTGCAACAATAAGTCGAAAAACTTATTGTTGATAATTGAGGAGAGAAAAACTCGTGGAGAAATCAGAGGAGGACATGGCGCTTCTCGGCAACATGAGAGCTGAGAATGCCGTCCTCCAGGAAAACGCAAGAAAAGAGATTCAATTCCTGCAAGAGAAGGAAACGAGTGCCCAGGCTGAGTTGGAGAAGGTCAAAGGTTTGTACCAGGAGCTACACTGTCGGTATAAAACCGATGTCACTGCACTGAAACAGCAAGCAGAACAATACCAGCAGGAGATAAGTTGTATGAAAAATGATTTGGAAAGAGCAAAAGAGGATCTACTGCTGCCCGACACTCTGAGATCTGAGAACGAAGATTTCCAACAAAAACACATCCGAGTTTTCCAAGAGAAGGAAGAAGACTCACAGAGCCAAGTCGACCTGGTTAAAGTTTTAAGTCAAAAGGTTTCTTCAGAGGAGGAACTCCCAGGAGAAATCTTACCAGGTTGTTCCACGGATCCGGAATCCAGACCGAAAGAGACCGCGATCGCTGAAGAATCCATCCTGGAGAATTTGGACAATCCAGATAGTAAAACCATGCAGGGCGGTAAAAAGAAAAAAATCTAAATTTTCAATTTGGAAAAAAGTACAAAACATGCTACGATTGAAGAAGCCAAAAAAAAAACAACAACAAAAGAGTGAAGACAATCAAGAACAGTCTAATGTTCCTGATTTTGATATTTAGAGCAGGAGAAAGACATGTGTAACACTCAGGATGTGTTTACAGTTAATAAAACAGAATATAGGACTAGTGCTAGGTTTGGCTACGGGAGTAGAGAAAAGTGTGAATGTATTAATGACCACAGACCAGAAAATAAGTTTAAACTGCCGGCTTATTATTTGTTGAGAAAAGGAAGAACAACAATATTACAAACAGTTGACATATAATGACACAAAATTCAATTCAAAATAGTTTCCCTGTTTCTTCCAGAATATTTTCTGTTTGAAATTTAAACCTGATGTTAGTTATTAAAGGATACTATTTATTTAAACCTAGGTTATAGTTCTATTTAAGTTCAAGTTGATACTGTTAATCTATTTAATTTACAGTTTGTTTGTTTTAATCTTTTTAAATTTATTTTAGTTATTTAGTGTTCTTTTTAAGAAGTTAAGGGTTTTTTTTAATTTCCTGTTTTAACCATTTCTTGTTTCTATGATAACCCAACAAACAATTTTACATTCCACACACTAACAATGTATATAGAATGCGATTCAAGAAAAGAAAAACAATAATCACAACAAAACAATCCAGCAAAATAACTTGTGCTTCAAATCAGTGTCTTTCCTCTCTCAAGATCCTGAAGGGTTAATCCCGTTTCTCTGAATCCACTGCTTTTGTTAGCAGGAAAACATGGGCAGATCCTACCAGTTTGGATGATTCGAAATGTCCAGCAGAGGGCGTAGCTCCTACTAGACGACGGTCACAGGGCTCCTGGGTTACGGCTCGCCATCTTGTTTCTCGTTAGCGGAATCCAATTCAACTGGACTCGGAATTTCCCGGTCCAATTTCCAGTGGAACCTTAAAAAGACCTGGTTTAATAACCAACAAAGCATAACAAAAGCTCTTTTAACTTTGCTCAGTGCTGAATAAAGCAATATACTCGCCAATTTGGCGGTAAAACTCTTTTAGCTTCTTCGTTCTCTTCTTCTTCTTCGCGCTCTCTCTGCTTCTTCTTCTAGCGCCAGAGAATGGAGCAACCCGGTTGGCTGGAGCTTGTCACATGGGCTACAAGTCAATGTGACCCTTCAAAATAAGAGATTTCTCACACGTGACTGTTTTAGCTGCTGACAAAATAAAACTGTTTCATACGGTTTCAAACCAAACAAAATATCATAACATGAAATACAGCAATTATAATGTCTGTAATTATTACTTTTTTTTTATATATATATATATATATTTAACTGTTTTAAAACCTATTTATTCTCTATTTATTTCCTATTTATGCATTTTATAGCTATTTTTATGAAAAGGCTTACATTTAGTGAAGGCTATTTCAACCTGGGCATCAAGAGGAATTTTAAAAAGGCAAAGCTTTTCCCCCCATTGACAAACTAGAAAATAGATCCCTTCCCAACCCAATTAGAAAAAACGTGGGCAGCACGGTGGTGCAGCGGTTAGAAAGAAATTGTGGGTGCTCTCCACCTGACAGCTTCAACTAGTTAAAAAAAACTTAAAAATAGCACCCAAAGTTGAAACAATACTGCATCTAATTGGATGCACTGGTTTTTTAGGTGCTGTATGTCTTATAACAACCAATTTTTTGTGTGGAGTTTGCATGTTCTCCCTGTGTTTGCGTGGGTTTTCTCCGGGTGCTCCGGTTCCCCCCACATATCCTAAAACATGCAGATTAGAATTAAATCTGTACATAATATTAGATGATAATTGTAATCATAATTTAATACTCCGGACCATGAAGAAGCCCAGAGTTGTTATAACTGGTATGTTTGTCATACGAAAAAAACAGGCTTTATTAAAAATAAAAGGAACTGTGTGATCTTTCTGTTAGTCTTTATTTAGAATAACAGATTCAAGATAGAATAGAAAACTTTTGACTGCAAATTATGTGTTTTTTTAGGCTGTTACTTATAGGTTTTGTTTGTCAACCTGGGTTTAATTCCCAGTCCTGGGGAATCTGCTGCATGTCATTCCCTTCTCTCTCCTCCCAATTTCCAGTTCAACTACTGCTAAATAAGAGCCTAAAAATCTTTATTAGAGCCTAAAAAACTTAAAAAAAAACAAAACAAAAAAAAAAACCTTTCACCTCACAAGTGGAGGAGCTTGCAAACTGACCAAAAGTCAGAATATGCTTACCACCACATGTTAAAAAAACAACTTTCTTCCTCTCTCTCTCTCATTTTCTTCCTTTCTTACATAATTAATAGGCTATTCAATATGCATACAGATATTCACACACACACACACACTATAAAAAGACAGATAACCATTTTTCTCATGTTCTGTCATTAAATGAACGTTTTCCTGTTCAGGTCCATTAGGATGACCAATATTTATTAACCAGTTCCACAATAGCATATTTTTAAAGACTATTAATGTTTCAAATACATAAGTTTATATCCATCCATTCATTTTCTAACACCCTTGTCCCTAGTGGGGTCAGGAGGGGTGCTGGGCGAGAGGAGGGGTTCACCCACCTCTCGAGGGAATATATATATATATATATATATATTCAGGCATTAGGCCTGTCACAATGACAACTTTTGCCGAACGATAAATTGTTCCAGTAATTGCCACGGTGAACGATAATATTGTTGTTTAGAGACCACTTTAAAGCAATATCTCGATAATGATCTAATGATGTAAGTTCACCATCTTAAAGACCAATAAACTTTCATTTTGTAAGGAACCCGACCAAAACCGCAACAACTAAATGAAAATTGAGCCAATTTAAATTTATCATGCGATTAATTGATTAATTGCTGATTGCGAAAAGCTTATCTGGCATTTGTCAATACAAATTATTTGGTTAATCCTAACTAAGCTAAAAAAAAAAAAAAAGAGGAAGCGCATTAATGTCAAACAATGAGGGGGGGAAAATAGATTGAATGCCTTTTTATACAGTCTGTGTAAATATGTGAGTTTTAACCGTATGTGAAGACTTCACAGAAAGCTGTGACCTGATCCGAATCCCTTGGCTCTAATTAAAATCTTATGACTGGCCCTAAGTGCGCTGCGAGCTGGTTGGACTAATGGGAGCGCACAGTCAAGCTCTAATGATGAAGATTTGACAGTTGGGGAAAGTTTGGCGTCGGCTGAAAGGCCCACGATGCTCTCCGTCATTCTGTCACACGGGAGAACTAATGGTACAACGTTTACCATCAACACGTTACAATGCAGAGGACTTTCTATTCCACAAGGCAGCTGGAGCGTAACTATGGTCACTAATAATACGTCGTATTATCCTGAAAGTAGTTGTTACTATAAAAAAAACTGGACTTACCATTTGAGCGTAGTTTGTGTAGTGGAGCCATGGTTACTGCAGACGGCATAAAATATGGTCCAAAACCATATGTATATATATATATATATATATTTATTTTTTTTTTAAAAATTGGTTGTTATAAGACATACAGCACCTAAAAAAACCAGTGCATCCAATTAGATGCAGTATTGTTTCAACTTTGGGTGCTATTTTTAAGTTTTCTTTAACTAGTTGAAGCTGTCAGGTGGAGAGCACCCACAATTTCTCCAATTATAAAGTTTGTTTGGTTGTATGTTAAAGTGGAGGTTTTGTGACTTGCTCATGGTTAGTGGTTGGTGTCCTACCTGCAGCAGACAAGCGGCCGGCGCGCTCTCAGGCTGAAACGCTGGCCGGTACCCAGGTTTCTAATGAGATCAGAGCGGGCTTGCAGTGAATATCTGGTAAATTGACAGCGCTACCACAGAGCTTATTAGGATTTATAGCGATGGCGCAGAAGCGAAACACTGCACCCGAATCGACCCGTTTAATGTTGTGATCCTTGTTTATTTGTGTTTGAAAGGTTCGTCCAAGTACAGTTAATTTCTCGACGTTGCTATTAGAAAAGTGTTTCCACATAGGCTCATACGTTGAGCTTCAGATTGCTTTTTTCTTGCATTCTGCTCTCAGTCTGTTGTTAGTTTAACCTTTTAAATCAGTGTTGGTCTTCCCTCCCTGGTTTTGTAGCTTCCTTTGTGGTAATTACTCACCTTTTCTCTGTCTCGGCTGTATCTGATTGGCTCCCCTGCATCCAATGTCTTTCTCCATCCTGTCTTCTGTATATAATCTCTTCTCTTGGGCCCAAATCTTTGTCGGCATTCTGCTGCCGTTGAAAAACAGAAAACACTATTTTGCAATTGCGGTGTTTCCATTACAGAGGAAATTTAAGCTTGTTCACATGATAAGTCATGGAAAACTCATCGGAGCAGCTGATCTAAACAGTTACATGAGATGTGTTCGTTATTCCACCATGACTAGCTCTCATCATCTATCAGCCACCAGAGGAGGCGTTGGAGCAGTAAGTGGCTTTTGGGTGAATTTGTAGTCAGCAAATTTACAGAAGAGCTTTGGATTCAACACATTCGAACGACGCACAACCTTTTAAGGGAGCCAGCTGCGCATTGTCTGAAAGAAACAACAACAAAAAACCCCCCAAAGAATATCATGCTCCTACCACTTCCTGTCATCTTCTTTGTCGTTTTCGCCAGGAGTAACATCCAGCTGTTGATCAAGTGACTCCTGGTGTGGAAAAAAAGTGTTTCCATTTCATTAGTGAAACCTAATAAAATAGATATTTCAATAGATTTAAGTGAAAAACCACCTCTTACTAACGCAAAATAGTTTTTATTTTATTCAATTTTTTTTAATTGGCGTGCTTCTATTAGGCAAATGTATGTTGTTAATTTCAGTTCGTGTATAGTCAATGGAAACCCAGCGATAGTTCATGCTGTGTATTTTTTTTTATATCATATCACTTTATTTTGTTTTTGCCTGGTCATTCATGCCACTAATTAAATCTGACCGCAATCAGACTTCAACCATTTACGTTCACAAAGCGCCCCGCATGCGCAGAAGAAGAACGTTGACATCACACAGAAGTAATAACGTATGGAGAAAATTATGGATCGATTTTTTTAAAGCTTATTCAGCATTAGGAGTCAACGCTGTCATCACAAGATCACAACAAGGCGAAGGGTGTTCATAAAAAGAACGCACAGAGTATGGAGAGAAGTTTTAAATTTCATCCATTCGCTAACGTCAGTCCGACGCTATGAAGCTTACCGGAAATGTTTTACATTTACTTACATCCTGGTGCCTCTATTTATATACAAGTTGACTTCTGAAAGCAAGAGCCGCTACATCTGATTCTTATTTCTAAAAATATTTGAAAGCCACATGACGTTTTCCTTCCATTACAAGAACAACTTTGGGCCGTTTTGTCTCGCATATACGTAATAAAATAGATTAATGCTTGACTTTGTTTCAGCATTGTGGCAAAATGTTTACCTCAGGGCGGACGAGGTGCCTAGGTTTTTACTTTCTAAAGGGCGGAGTCCGTTTTGAAACGGCATCTCTTGCGAGGAACAACAGAATATTCTCCAGCACCTTTTTTTTCTTTTTCTTCATAGAAAAAAAACCTGACAACATTTTTTATCACCTTCCAGCCTAGTTTACAGGCTTGTTGAACAGCCAGGCGGTGCAGGGATGACATCCAAAGAGCGAGGCGTATGAAACGGATTTCTGCTGAGTTACAGGTTCGGCTTTCCAGGCATGAGGCTTTCAGAGCAACACAAAGCCACAAAGTATGCTAAGAATATATATTTCCAGCACACACTGTATATTTTATATTTGTAGGATGAAAGCCGTCCCACCTTCTAGCTTGGCTGCTGTGGGGAGAATGAAAGTTAAAAATGTTCACTCTAAAATCAAAACTTCGTCTCGGTATTTTTCTTTGTTCTTCTGTATGTTCCTCAGATCAGTCAAGCGTTGTTGGAAAGATTAATAACTTCATCAAAAATGTTAAAAGGAAAAATTGCATTGACTATAAAATTGGTTACTGCTGAGGCTATTATTATATTCATTATTTGCATAGGATTTTACTTGCTTCAAGTGGTTCTTAAATCTTTTTGGATTTAAGTTTTACATTGAAAGATTTACTAAACATTTTGAGGAAAACGAAGTCACTCTCCAGAATCTCACTGCTGCGTTTCCGTTAATCGTAGGATTTGGGGAAATTGGAATTAGGAAAATAAATTTGCTTTATGTAAATCACGTTTTTCACTAAAATGTTTGTGTGGGTTTTTTTTTCAGGCTGCAACCAAATTTGTGTATTTTGCTAAACAGCTACGGAAACACTTTTTTTCCCATCAAGAGACACATGATCAACAACCAGATGTTGGACAAGACGAAGAAGACAAGAGGAAGTGGTGGAAGGACGATGTCACTGGATGTTTTTTGAATGGCTTAACACGTGAACAAGATTATTCAGATGTGATTTAATTTCTTCTAGTTTCTTGTTTAAGGAAAACACGGCATTGTATATGGAAAAAGTTCTGCCCACATTTGTAATGGAAACACGGTGGATTTGGGCTGTGACTAGACTCAGAGCTGTCAGTTCTTAATGGACTTGCTGGGACTTTTTGGGTTGCAGGATCATCTTCAGCTTCGCTTTTATGTTGTTAAAGATGAAATCACATTTTTCTCCAGCACGTTTTTAAAAGTAATGAATGATATCTGGCGGTTTAGTTGATCATGACTGATTTGTAAAAGCAATAAAAAGAGTGAAACATCCAGGGGGTGAATACTCTACCGACTCTAGATACTCCTTATGTTCTGTGTCGCTCTGTAAGTTCAGTGTTACTGTTTGAGTCACAGAGTTGATGTAGAAAGTTCACCCTAAATCTCAAATCTCGGTCCTGCAATAGAGCTACATTTAAGTCGTCTATAAAGAGCCTGTAAACGTAGCGTAGATCAAACTTTTAGGGTTTAAAAATGCTCCTTTATAAAAAAACTAATTTTGAGTCTGTGGGATAACGTGCACTTCTTTTGCTCCGACAATGATGCATCACACTTAAAGTTTAAAATGATAAAAAAAAAATACACAGCTAATATGTGAAGTAATTTTAAAAAATAACTGTATTTCTGTGTGACTTCGGGACCACAGGTGGTTTATTTAGCAGAAAATGTCTTGTAAAGATGGCTCTGGAATGAAAATGTCGTGTTTTGCATATTTCATTAAGTCAGGTGCCTCTTATCTGCGCTCCACCAGGGGCTTCATTGTAAACAGGGGAGGCTCAGGCCCAAACATTACACAGGAACAATTAGTAGAAGAGCCCGGGAGGAGAACTGGAGCCTGGAAGTGACTTCAAATCAGTTTTAGTGAGCGGAATAACTAAACACCAGGTATGGAGTCTAAAAAGAGCTTCTGACTCTTTTGGGGTTGTCGTTCCCAGAAACACAAAACAAATACGCCTGCCACTTCAGGCCGAAGGGTCAACAGGTTATGGCTCAACGCCACAAGCGTCTGCGGTGACAGACGGGAGCAAGAAGCTGAGAGGAAATACTGGTAAAGACGGAGAAGCAAACAAACTGAATAGAGGGGTGTGAGGCCAGCTAACGGGAAAAATACTGGGATTTTTATTCTCAGCTAAATTCAAAGGAAAACAAAAAAACATTTTTTAAAAGGTGTCTAAATAAATTCATGTCAAGAAGTCATCTTTATCAGCACTTGTTCAGCTCAAGGATCATCAGAGTCGACTTGTTTGGGTTCATTTAATCTGTTCTGGTCATGAGAAAAATCTGGACAAAGTCCTGCTCTGGAAGAGAAAAAACGTCAGCTTTAACAGTTTCAACACTGAACTCATCACGTTAGCTTCAATAAATACCGGAGCTGCTTTCAATACAAAGAAAAGAGCTGAACAAAGGGTAAATAATCTTACTGAATTTCAGAACTAGCTGCGTTCCTATTTTCAAAACCTTGTTGATATTCCACTAATGTCAAAAACAGTTTTGCAGTTGTTTTATTTTATTGTCTTTTATTGGAGGCAATAAAACAACTGCAAAATTCCAATAAATAAGAAATGTGATTGAAATCACACATGAATACATTTGTTCATGTGATGAGCCATTAAAAAACACGCAGTTCCATCATCTTCCTATCACTTCCTTTCTTCTTCGTCTTTTCAGCCAGTATTAACATCTGGCTGTTGTCCATGTTTCAATATGATACTACTAGCACAAAAAATATGTTATCAAAAACTTTTATCTTTTGGGTTTTTTTTTTTCCAAAATTGATGTTTCTATTAAGCAGATTTATTTTCTTCAGTCTAACCTATGCAGTTTTTAGAACCAATGGAAACGTAGCTATTTTGTTCGCCTGCTGCAGATATTTCCAGGACCTTCTGAGACACTGAATATTCAGGTCTGAAGTTCAGACATGTCAGTCATCCTGTTGTATTAAAGTCAGAATATCAGTCGCTTTAAAACAAAAACACTCACCTCTGTTCATGTCCACAAAACACTTTGGAAACAATATATTATTTTACCTCAGTCACCTTTTTATTCCTGAATTCACTGAACTCTCCAGCTGCTGAAGAAATTCTGGCAAACACTGAAAAAAACTTCCCACTGTATCAGATTAACAACAGCAAAAAAAAAAAAAAAAAGCTTTATCGAACAGCCTTCTAAAAATATTGAAATGTTCTCTGCTTTGGTATCAACTTATGTACATTAATAATATACAGGTTTGTACAGAGTCCACACCTTACAGTGAGAAGTTGCACAACATTTTATGCAAAAAGCAACAGAGTGAACAAGATGCATCGCAAACAACATATACAAACCAAAATCATTCCCCGGAAAATAGATCTAAAGTGTTTCTTTTTTTATTGGTAGATATCACTTTCAATAAAGTTTCATTGGGATTCAGAGACTTTAAAGAAATTGCAGAGGTGCTGCTGAACAGGCAAATGCTTTCTAAAGTGTGGACATTATGATTGGACCAATACAGTAGTGACTACAGACAATAAATCGCTTTAGTCCTAAGTACTGCAACTGCAGCCAGCGGCTGTATAAAATCTTTTTCTCTGAGAGTGTTTGCGATTTTAAGCTTTAGTTTGTGACAGAAGTGTTGGGAGCAATCCACCGTTCAATATGAGAAGATTTAGTAAATGGGGGCATTATTTTAAATGGGTGGTATTATGTGTTTCACAGCACAGTCAAGTAACTATATTACATTCAGTTGTTATAAAAATGCTGTGTATATCAATTATGACAAAAGAAACTCGAGTTTTGTAATTTGACATCTTGAAATTGGGCCTCTGTCTCTTTAAGAAGCTCCTGCTCTTTCTGAAACTCCGCCTTTAGGAAGTCGTCACAACAATGCTTCTGGATATTATCTTTGCCATAATTTACAGTAAGGAAGGTACAAAAACAGTATAGAAGAGCATTTTGTTGATTGCTACATACATGCCCAAAGTTTTTTGGGTTAATGAAAACCCACACAGGTCATGTACATTCAAATGAAGTATGGAAAGACACCAAACAACATGTCCATAATGTATTTATGAACTACCAGCAACAGTCAAAGCCAAGCCAGAGCATTGTGGTGCACAAAATTTAAATAAATTTCACAAAGAAGCAACAAAGGAATAAAAATTATTGAAAACCATTGCAGTTATTTAAGACCTTTTTTTTTTTTTTTAAAAATGCAGTTGCAGGCAGAGTCTGCTACTACGTAGAATAATTTGTTCTGTCAGAGACATAATATAACGCAGGCCTTAGGGTATCAAAAATAAAACCGGAGGATAAAACATTCTTTTCATTTGTTAAAATGTGAAAATTGCAAAGCTGAACCGGGACTTTCTAGCTGAAACTCTGGGCTTTGTTCAGATGAGACAAAGATTGAGGTTTTTAGCAACAAACAGCAAGATTGATGTGAAACCAAAGAGGAAAAGCGTGTTATGCTTGCCATTGAGTATGGTGAAGAATCCACGATGAGGTGAGACCGTTTCTCTGTGAAGCATCCTGGGAAACTTGTTAGTATCAGCATGGTTGTGATTTTATAATGTGACCTTTCCCGTCTTTGTCCATTTTAGAAAAAAATTGTTTTATTCTCAGCCAGAAAATTGGCACCAGATCATCACTTTGAGTAATAAGTGAGAAGATAAATCAACACATGGATAATTTACATAAATTTATTAAGGGGAATGGGCAAAGAACATCCTCTCTCTGTGCTCTAACAGGGTGACACGTTAAAGCTACAGTATATAACTTTTACAAAAATATGGATTTTACATATTTGTTAAAACTGTCACCATGTTGTGACAGTTTAATGTGAGACAGATGATCTGTGAAAAGATCAATTTCCTCCACCTCTTTCCTGAGCTACTGTTGTCGTCTGAAGGAATGCACCGCTCCTGGTCGGAAGCAACCAATCACAATAAGCAGGAGGGTCTTTGTGCTGTACGTGCTGCTAAATGTTCTAATGGCGGCGAAACAACTTACCGTTCCAGGAAAACCGTTTATCTCTTGTTATCATCAGTGGCCATGCTAAGTAGTGTTAGCATCCATGGCGGGCTTTGTTGTGGTGAACCAGCTGTGGTGTAGCAGAGAGAAAATGCGAGAATGTGCGTGGCGGGTATACAAGCATGATTGGCCGCGCTAAGCCCCCCCTCCTGGCTCTGATTGGTTGTTTCTGACAAACAAAAACAGCAGCGTATTTGTTATATTTTTTTCAGATTGTCTCATAGCTTGCTTTTATGACATAGTGTCAGCTTTAGCAAATTTACAAAAAACATTTTGTTTATTATAAGTTACATACTGCTGCTTTAAGGAGCACCCTGCTGGTAAAAGTGCGCCATCAACAAAAGTACGAATGCATGTGACACCTCGTTTAAAACAATCCCCCTATGATTTTGTTTTCCTGACACTGAAAAAGTATTCTCAAATTAACAGCTTACTTTTTAAAGATTTATGTCGGAGAGCGCGTTGCCTTGATAAGATTCGTATTCGTATTTTTACCAGCGGTGCAAACAAAAGTGGCCTGCACTGTCTATTCTGGGTCTTCCTACACAATGCTCACCACCTTTTCCCTGCGCTCTCTTTCACACACATGCATAAATATTCTCGCTGTCCCATTTCTCTGTTGCCAGTCCCAAAGAACACACCATCAGTCACTGAGGGAACGCTAAGAGATACGGGCCGTCAGCAACTTTACCGTCTGTTACACTTTTTCCCAGCCCATCGTCTTATGAAGCCCGCGGTGAGTAATGCACTGGTGTTTGGGTAAAAGAGGCATCGGCCGCTGCTTTCTATGTAGCCTTGTGCCGTCTGTTACTCATCCAGGGCTGGGCGCCGGCTCATTAGCATGAAGGCTGGAATACACTTCTCACCTGAGAGCTCATTTATTGTGCTCACATTTTTTTAAGAATAATGTTTCTTTTTTTTTGTGTGTCTCTATCGTGTGCAGGTAAAAAATACATTCACTGCAGCAGACTGAGGAGAATAACAGACTAGGATAATATTAAGTATAAAAGCAGAGGAGATTCAATGACAATAACAATAGTACAATCTGCTGTGATGGGAAAATATATATGTAGATAGACAGCCAGTGTGATGGCTAGATAAATAGACAGCTATCTAGTTAGCAAGGTAGCTACTTATCTAAATCCAGCTGGGTAGCAATTTTCTTGAATTTACCAAAACCATAACCCACCATCAAGCTGCTCTCTACTGATATGGTTTAATTGTACAAGAAAAAAAAAATTGTGAATTTTAAGGGCATAATCTTTTCTGTTTCCCTGTTGTAGGCGATCCTTTTCTTCTTCTGGTAGAGTTGATTTATTCATTTATTGGGTTTTTTGGCGGTTTTCAAAAAACTGAAGGCGTACATTACTGCCACCAACTGGTATGGAGTGTGTACTGGAGATAATGCTGTTCACTAATAGATTTTATATCTGAAAATGGATTGTCTGGAGAAGACAGCTTCTGTTTTTTTTTTTTTTAAAGAACTGAAGAAAACGGATCATATTTAGACAGATGTGGAGCTGAAAACACCTTCTGCATTGATTAATGAAGTTTTATGCTCTGTCTAGACATAAATGTGTGATATTAGGAGCCATAAACAAATTATTTGCTATTCCTTTGTCAGTATTGAAAGAGATTTAAAGGTGAGGAAATATAAAGTCTCCTATATTTTTACAGTAATTCTAATAAGAATTTAGCTTAATTTATTTATTTATTTATTTTTTTTTTTTACAAAATCATAACCAATTAAGGCACTTAATAAGGCATACTATGTTAGAAAGATCATGTCCACCACTGAATGTGTTTCTTAACACAAGAGTCCTTACAATTATTTTAAGAATGATTAAAAACTGTTTAGGAAAATACACAAAATCTATTTGAAAATGCCATCTGAAGTACATGAGCACACATATATACACATTTAAAATATGCATTTTTACAAATACATGCAGTGTACTTTAAAGCGAATATCCAAAGTATAATTTTAGCAATATTATATTATTTTATAAAGTGTAGCCTAATACATTTCAAAACAACTTAAAAGCACGTCTCTAAAATTGTATTTATTTTACATCTTGAAAATAATCTTAAAAAGTTCATCCAATCTCCGCCTGGGAAACCTCACGGAAGTGTGAAAACTGTTCATAATTTTGTCTACACTGTTCAATAAAACTTAAAAAAAAAAAAGTAACCCCCACAGCATAATGCTGCCTCCACCATGTTATCCTGTTAAAGGGTATTGAGTTCTTTTGGTGATGTTTAGTGTTGTTTTTGTCTCAAACACATTATTATAGCCAGATTTCATGTTTGGCGTCACCAGACCGTAAAACACTCTTTAATCTCAATCCAGATGTGCAGGAGAAAAGGTTTCTGACTCTAAACCCTTAGCTTAGTCTAAACATATGGACAATACAAGAGATTACACAAGACCAAAGGTCTGCGTTAGAAATTGTTTTGCATCTTTTTCCTGACTGATACCTTTGCACAGTACGATTTTTTTAATCCTCTAACTTTACGAGGTCAATCTAACACACACACACCCCCACACACACAAACAACTTTTTTGTTGTTTCAGTTGCACCAAGCAGGATGAATGTTATGTTATCTGTGGGAATAATATTATTAATAAACAGTCAACATAGGGTTTGTATTAAATAGTGATTTCTACCTGGGGTTTGTTGTCATGGTGTTGTTCATCCAACCTTATGGATCCAAATGTATTTGAATTCAAAATGTATTACTGTGATCTGCAGTAATACTGTATTTATCTGTAAAGTTTGCTCTCAAAAGTCCACTTACACTCATTCCAATCCAGTACTGTCAATCACCCAACGCTTCAATTAGTCAAGTAAACAAATAGTTCGACAGCAGATATGTTTACATACGACTGTGTGATTAAATATATAACAATGTAATGACCTATTCTGTTGAAATCAACACATTAAAGTCCCTCCATGAAGCGAGATCAAGGATTCGCTGGACTGCGGTCTAAATCCGGACCCAGAGGGGGTTCAGGCCGGACCGCAAAGCACTTTTCTAATTGGCTATGTAATTAGATTTAGACATTTTATTCTTGCCGAGAGTGGTGTCCGATTTTTGAACAGGCACGATGGGCGGCTGTGCAGTCTGGTGGTCCTTTAAAGTAAGTCGCTAAGTTACAAGCTTAGAAGCTCACACACATGTAGCTGATATAAAGGCTCAGTGGTGCACAGATGAGCGAGTAGAAGAAGATGTCAGATGTCACAGTCAGACAGCGGGGGGGAAATGTCCCGTCAGACCGTCAGTGCCCGAAACGACAGAAATCTAATTTATTATTTTGGCTCCAGTTCTCTCCTGTTTATCTGAGATCAGATCACATGATTCATTCAAACAATCAATTTGAGAGTATAATAAATTGTTTTGCTAATCCTAAACCCTTATTTATTTATTTTAAAAAGCAAGCTTGGGGATAGATTAGTACGTGAAGCTATTAAGATTATTGTCATTCCTAAACCTTATTCTACCATTCCTCCTAGTAACAGTGTCCATGCACAGACGGTACTCAAAGCCATGTTGCACTGGAGGAACTTTAATGTCGTTAGCATGCTACATTAGCAGTGCTACATATAGAGTTAAGTCTCTATTTAGAACCAGGTTGTTTGATGCAGATTGAAGTCCTTTCGTGAAATTGCAGCAAGTTAAAAGCTTTAAAAAATTAAAGGTCTAAAATAATCTGTACAGTATTTTTCTTGTGCTCAAACATTTTGTCAAAACTTTACCTCTGAGTAACAAAACTTTAAAATACTTTGGGTCATAAACTGCCCGGGTTCTTCTTGTGCTGTTAGTAACAAATCAATCGAAAAATATACCTCAGTCAATGTTCAGCTTCAAAACACATAAGGCCCTTTGAATGATCCAGATAATTCTCCTTTTTTGTTTGTTTCTTTGAAGGAAAAGCTTAAAAGTCAAGTGTTCTGCAGATAAACAAAGGCCTCAAAGGTTCTGGGTGTTCACTGCAGTGGGTTTTTGCTCACGTTGACCAGAGGCATTTCACGGTTTCCCTTAGTTACCAGTTTACCACCAGGCAGGCCGAGGCAGAGATGATGTCCGCAGCCCTACAACATTGTTAATGATTTCCAGGACAGGGATTTGACGTTTTCACGGCAATAGCCAAGTGTCAGTCCTCAAAGTGGGCCACCAGTGAAACCACAACCACAGGTTGGTTGCAAGATGACATGGCTTTGGTGAGGTCAATGGTCGGTTCACAGGACGGGTCCAGCTGGGGTACAGTGACAGCCGGTTGGCCCAGAGAGGCGACCACATATAACAAGTCGTCGGTCCGGCGGGGGCCGGTCACCGCCACCCCCTTCACAGCTTTGGTAGCGACCTTGGACGAGCTCTTCAAGCTGGAGCCTCGGCGAGGAGCTTCACAGTGCAGCAGGGCTTGGAAACATCTGTAAAACTGGAGCAAGCACACAAACACAAAGTTAGAACACAACATAAAGCATCTCCAATTTCACCTTCGTCTCCATTGGCCGTGTAATTACGCAATCTGACATTTCGAAAATGAATTCTCTTAAGCTTCTCGCGGTTTTAGTTCGACGCTCAGGAGGAGTGCAGCAAATGTCACGATCGGACAGTGGGGAACGGGTGTTGTCCCATCAGACTGTCTGTTTCCACACACGAAAAAACAAAAACTCGTAAAAGCACGCGCGGTGACAGTGCGACCCAGCCAGACCGCGCACATAGTAAAAAACCCTGTGGGGTCTAAACGACCCAATCTCCTAACGCTACGGGAGTGTTACTGGAAACATTGCAATTTTGAAGAAAAAAGGTGTTTCTCATTAAAACATTTTGCCGTTTTCTTTGGCCGTATCGTTGCAAAATTGTGTTTTTTTTTACATTAGTGGAACGTTGCCAGAGTTTTGTACGTTTGTAATGGAAACACAACTTTTGTCTCAACACACCGAATAAACATGGAAGGTGTGTTTTGTACGGTAAAACATTTAGCTCTGATTTGTCCAAAGTGGGTTTCTACAAAAAGAACGTTCAGTTGCATTTTCTGCACACCTCATTGTTCACCCTTTGGGCAAAATGCAACTAATTATGTCCAACCTCAGCTTTCTGCTTTCTCCCCGTGTTCCACACACTTCATTAAAAAGTTTTTCATTGGGATAATTGTGTCGCCTGCTTTGTGTTGCGGAACAATACACCAATGGAAACAAATTATTTGCTCCCAAATTAATCAGGTAATGACATTCGCAATGAGAAGAGAGAAGTCAGTGTGCAAGTGTGTGCTTTTTATTAGAGTGTGGCTGAAAAGAGAAACGCCTTGTTCTCTATTCGTGAAACCTCCAGCAGCAGATTGCTAATGTACGTTCAGCATTTTCAGTGGGTGTTCAGATCCATTACAAAGGCTTTTCGATGAGAGGTGTAAGTTTTACACCTTCTTTGAAAACCTTAAAAGAAAAGAGCGAAAAGCTACTGAATGTTAAAACAGAAAATAGTATGAGTTTTGGTTAAATGTTACCGATTCTTATCTTAAGACAAACGTTAGAATATGTAAAATCACTATTTACTCAGGAACAAATGTCAAATGTGTTGCATTTTGTAAGGGTTTCACATCAAATATGACTTAGCAAACCCCGATACAATATGCATAGTGTGTATTATCCATCTGAATGTGTGTGTGTGGTCTCATTCAACATAATACTGAAACTAATTTTGCCACAAGAAGTGAATTAAACAGGAAGAGGACACCTTGAAAGTCCTTCATTTCCAACCTTCACTGTTGGGTTTTAACAAAAACAAGATTTTATATTTATTTTTTTAAACCAGGTAGGTCTCTCTAAGAGCGCTGGCCTCTTTTTCTGGTTTCCAGGAGTTTCACACCTGGAAGTTGTCAGAGATGACCCAGACCAGGAGAAGCAGACGGAGGAGGAAGAGAAATGATTTTGAGTAATTATGTATGGATCACTTTTAAATATAGTCACACCTGCTTACATACGAGTTTTGTTCAGTCTGACTGATCTAATCTCTGCTACACCTTTACAAAAATGTAAGGTTCTAAAGAAAAAAGTTTTAATGAGTAGCTGCTCTTAATAAAATTCCTCATAAACATTGATTTATTGTAATGACTCCCAATACTAGTTATGGCCTGTTTAAATTATAACTTGTTAAGTTGCTTTATTTTTAAGCCTTTTTAGTTTTAACATGTCCTGGGTGACTGAGAACCAACAGGTAGATAGAAATTAATATCTGTGTAATATCATAACTTAAATGTAACATTTATAGCACCAGGGTTTATACAGAAAAATATTCAGATTTTATTTTGTGGTTTTAAAGGCTCTACGCTGAACAGTGAGAAATAAAGGCATTTACGCCTATGGTCACATCCTGCTCTGTTGACCTCTGGGCTCCTCTGGGGAAACAACTTAAAGTTAAGGGACCTCATTTTTGCTGTTTTTCCCCCCAAACTTTCATGAATCATACTCGTATCTGTGGCCCAGAAACGCAGCGGGGGCGCCGCTAACATACAGCAACCCAGAAGACTGTGACACAGGTTAGGCAAGTTTAACCACCACTAAGCCTGGGGCTTTCAGACTTCTGTCTCACATATATGTGAAAGATTCATCTAGGTCAGCAGCTCAGAAACCGAATATGGATTCCTCTCAGGAATCAGAGAGGACGTCCAAAAGAAGAAAAGCGATGCGTTACGGCCGACTTGAGGAAGATTAATTCAAAACTGGGAAAAATAAACAAACGCTGCCACCATCCTGACCTGGATAATTTATTCATTAGGCGGGCGAGGCCTCCTGGTGATCGGGTGTGAAGCGGCAGCTGCGTTCGTGGTGCTTCGTGCTGCTGTGGAAAAACACGAGAGCTCTTCAGAGATGAGAGGTTGAGAGTCGCGGTGCCCGCTGCCTCTCTGCAGCGCCAAAGAGGCTAAATACGACGAGGAGAGGGGGCAGAGCGCGGCGCTCCGGTTACATGACAGCTGCATGGGAAACGTGTGAAAAGTCTGTGAAAACGGATCGACGTGTGCTTTGCTTTACGAGAAAATAGATTGAACTAAGAGCGTTTTGGGGGGAAAACAAAAAAATAAAAAATTAACAAAACCCCAGGAAGGTTTTGGATGGTGAACTTATTCTGAATAATTTGACCCTTTTATTCTCCTTTTTGTGTGTTTCCACGCCTGCTCTCTACACTGAGCTGCTCCTTCCAGTTTTTTTTTTTTTGTATTTTTTATTATAGAAAACTATTTTGACAGTAGTTAACCAATTACTACTGTGTAAAAACACAGAAGCTTACAGAAGACTCAAGTAACTTATCAGCAAGATACAAGAGCTTGTTTTAAGTGAATAACTCATTAATATTGATGAAAGAAGTACTAGTTCGGACTTTTACACTTTTGCTACAAGTGAAATAACCTACCAGTGACAACAGCACTTTTTTTTCATCAATATAAATTAAATGTTCACTTAAAACAAGTTGCTGTATCTTGTAAGTGAGTATGTCCATGTCTATTTTAAAAAAAGGAAAAAAATTAAGTCAGTTTACCATCATTTATGTGTCGTATCGGCTGATACCAAACTTCAGATATCGGTATCAAAAGTGAAATAAGTGGATTGGTGAGTCCCTGCTTTTAACAAATTAAACCATTTAAATCCCAGGTTTTCCTTTAAAAAAAGGGGTTTTCCTTCAAAAAAATGTAAACGTTTACCCTTAAAAAACTTGGAATTTCCTTAGGGAAAGCTAGCTAGTTCAAGCTAGCTAGCTAGCTTTCAAAACTACCAGCTCTGAACTGTATTAACCATCAGAGTGGGACAGGAAACGTTCAAAACAGACACGAATGGCAAAAACATGCAAACACCTTATATCACAATACATTCAACCTCACAGATTTGAAGTTGTGATTTCATGCACATTTTCTTGTTCTACAACAACCCCTCCCCCCCTGCATAAAACAGAGCCCGGGTGTTCCCCCAGCTAGAACCTGGCCGTAATGATGGACAGATAGGAAGATTATAAATAAGTGAGGGCCACAGCGACAGGTTGAAAGCATAACAATGCTTTCCCTCGTTTAAATTCTTGGCACGTCCGTGACAAACCTTCTCAGCACACGTTCAAGGCTGAAGCACGCCTCGCACAATTTATCCGCTCCTCCTGCCAAGATCCTGGTAGGTGGAATAGAAACCGCTCTCAAGTAAACGTAGTATACTTAGTATACTTTCAGAGATTCACGTATACTTATAGTCTACTACATTTTCTCGCGAGCGCTATGTGTGGTGCGGTACTGAGAAAAGTAAAAGAATGTGTCATATTTCTGAAGTGTAACAGTGAGAGAGTAGAAACCAGATATTAAGCCCTTTACCCCCCCAACATTACATTGGTTTAAACTTTTCCTGTTTAAGGTCAGTCAATACCACCGAAACCGTTTCTATTTTCTGTTCACCAGAATTAGACAAAGAGAATTTCATATTTTTCAAACTAAAGTTTCACATTCGGTAAGATTGCTACGACACTGAAAAGTTTGGGAAAGCTCAGACGATTATTTTATGTTTCTGTCAGCTTCTGTTGTACATTACTACGTCTTACTTAGATATAATTCTAGCAAGAATCTTGTAGATACCCAAAATATCTCAGCCAAGTCTTGTAGTCTGAAGGACATTTCAACTAAATTCAATTTCCAGCAGGTTCTAACTATTTAGAGTGGCTGTAGACGCAGTCTTCAATCAATAAGACTGATTGAAGAAGGTTTATTAAAATGCTTCTTAGGCATGTTTACCTCTCATCTTTAAAAGGGCAGTAGCATCTAATATTGACTTATTTTTTTAGCTTAACATCATGTTATGCTATTCCTCTCATCAAAAACATACCTGGAATTTTTTCTTACATGTTTTAATCACTGACTTTTTATTGAAGTTTTTCATTTAATACAGGCCACAAAATAATATACAGAAAAAAACATCCCTCCAAAGTAATGCAAGTCACTGCCCAGTAGGTCGACACACTGCATCCCTACCCCTGACAAGAACGGAGCACGTTTTAATGAAAATGAATTAATGTGAAGCGTTATTGTATATTTTGAAATGTGTCGAGAAAGGGGCCCAATGTTTTTTCAAATTTACATTTCATTTTTTTCCAGTTTCAGACACGACATCAGATCATACGACCACTGCCTGTGAGTTGGAGGAGCAGCACCTTTCCACCTGGCCAGAACTGTGCACCTTGCTAACAGAGAGCAAAATGACAACGGCCGTCTTTTAGAGGCTGCTAAAGAATTTTTTCATACATGGTTGAGACCCTTTAATCTACCCCACCCAGCTCCTTCAGACTAGCCAGCAGAAATGAGCAAATACCTGGTGGAACTGAGCTGCTTCTCAGCTGATAAAAACGTTGTTAAAGGGTTAATAGAGGAGCCATGCTGCGATGACTTCCTGGAGGCGGAGTTTCAGAAAGAGCAGGAGTTTTTAAAGGGACGGAGGCCCAATTTCAAATTATGAAGTCAAAATTGTCAACATTTCTATAACAAATAAAGGTAAGAGTTACTTGATTGTGCTATAAAGTGGCACTACATGCCTGGAAAATACGTGCTATAAACAATCTTTATGCATTGTTTCTACACACTTAACACACAGAAACACTATATAAAATATGTGACCGAATCAAGAGTCCAACAGGCTAACAAGCATGTAAAGGTTTACATTTTTACAACCTCTGCGCTGCTGCCACAAACTTATCTTAGGAATACATTTACTCATTACATTATTGAGAATTAGGAGCTGTTTGACACAACACAGAGCTTCTCCAGCATCCTGCTTTCTGTCGAGCGTGTTCTGTGTGGGAAGGGATGCACAGTGGGACAGAAAGCAAGAAGTGCCCCAGGCTCTAACAAAAACATCTCCTCACACTGTCTGCACAAGCAACACGTTCATCCCCGGCGCCCGTCAGCACACAACCTGCAGGTCATCCAAAAAGCAAAGCTTGCGAGAGGAGGTGTAGGGGAAAGGAGATGATCGGCACCCACGTGTGCCACAATACGGGCAGGTGGGAAGGATGGAGGGAAGTGTGATGGAGACGACAGGTAAATGGTGGAGGAGGAAGTTAGTTGAGAAGCATTTGTTCTGAGGCGGTGGACACGAAGGTGAAGGCTTTGACAGATGACGCGGAGCATGTCAGGGAGACGGATGAAAGACGTGGACTGACAGGAAGTGTTGGACAGAGGGGTTTGTACTGGAGACAACACATAAGGAAGGGTTGCATCTGAGATTATCCACATGCAGTTTGTTCATTCGGTTGTTCTCTAGGATCATAGCTTACTGCAGTGCAGCTAGAGAAAAAGTACAAGGTCAAAATGTCACCAATCGCCTCTCACGTTGGGAACTCGCCTGTCATGAAGAATGAAGAGTGTTGTTCTATGAGAAGACCATTATTTATTATATACAGGTACGCCTAAACCTTTTCACTATATTCCAACGAATGAAAGTTGATTTATTTCAGTAATTCACCATATTTGAAGTGTCTCTAGATTAAGTGTCCAACAAGAAATGAATTATGATACCGTTCAGTCAACCTAATGAAATGTCCGCCATGTTCTGTCCTGAGTTACTGCAGGTGTTGGAAGTGATCAGCGTCCGGGTCTACCGAGGCGTTGAGGATGTTCCAGTAGTTCCTTTCAGCTGCTGAAACAGAATTGTTTCTCGTGGCAGTACTGAGAATCTGTCCAGTTTGCTGGCCATTAAAGCAGGCATTGATACGTTTTGCTAGAAGATAAAATGGCTCCCCAAATCAATGACCAATGAAAATGCAAAACTCACTCCTTTCTGGAAACAGAACTTTAAACCACAGAGAAACAGTCGAGTAGTTTTTCTCCTTAGTCCAGGTTAGATGCTTCTAAAGTTTGAACAAGACTAACTTAGCAGAAGAAATGCAGAAGTTGTTCTGGTTTTTTCTCTCCCCTCTGCTAAAGAATGAAGATATTATTCGCCAGTCTGAGCCCTCTTCCCGTCAGCTCGATCTTTTTCCTACAGTCCTTGTCAAAACCTGTCCCTTCTCTTCTCTGCATTGTCACTGACATCATCCACTCCTCTCTGTCTTCTGGAATCGTCGCTGCAGCATTTCAATCCACCCTCATTACTCCCACTATCAAGAAACCGGGTCTCGACCCTTCGAACTTCAATACTTTGTCCTATATCAGATCAAAGTTCTCGAAAAAGTTAATCACTTGAATTTAAACCTATCAAATAAAATTAAGAGTTTTAATCTGACTTTCAACTCCTTCATTGTAGCAAAATACATGACAAAAGACCTTCTTGCTTCTGACTGGTTGCTTATCCATTCTTGTCTCTCTTGATCTGATTGAGGCCTTTGACACCTTCACTCATCCAGCCTAGATTCTTCAACAAACTTTAATTCACTTTGCCGTTATTCTTGTTCCTTGTGCATATTTTTCTACTTTTTCCTTCCACTCTATTTTCTCTCAATACCTTTTGATGCAGCACTCAGTGCTTTAGCTTCAGTAGAAGTGACTAATTGAAGCTGGGTGTTAATGACCGTCTGCTGTCCAGTCAACCTTTGTTTCCACGATTGTCCAGGTTTAGCATGACTTGTACTTTTACCCCTTAAAATGTAACTTTTCAATTTTCTGACAAACTGAATTGACAGAAAAATTAATAGATCCGACAGCTCCGGCACACCGGAACGGGTGAAAAGAATGAATCATCTGACTTCCTCTTGGGATTTCCTGGCACTCTACTCTCGGCTCCGAACATTACTGCCCTGCTGATAGCCAAAAATAAGGCATTTTCTCTGACTGAAACAATCCTGGAGTTTTATATTTTCTAGAATCTTCAAAGTTTTGCTATGCAAACAGAAGATTTGCTTCAAGGCTTCCAAGCATATTGATTGGATCCCCCCAACTTTATCTGCTTAGCAAGGTTATTTTTGTCATTTTTTTTTTGTCTGAGAGTGCACCACTTCTTTTTTGAGAACCAAAAAAAAAAAAAATAAGTCTTTCAAGTTAAACCTGCCTTTTTTTTTTTTTTTTTTTTAAACAAAAATCCTCAAGTTTTACTTTTTAATTTTCCATTTCTGGTTTGCGATGAGAGAATCCAGAAACCAAAACCTGCCCGAACTGTGAAAAAAGGAACATCTGTGTGTTCCTCCACTTTGGTTTAAGATCAGTCAATAGTATGAGGGATTCCTCTTTCCAGCTGATGAGAATGTGAAAAAAAGATAGGATTAGGACTCAAATTTCTTTCCCGACTGGGAAAATAAAATTAATACTGATATGCTTTGGTAAGATAAATCATAACATCTCCCAGAGAGACAGCAGATGAGCTTCAGGAGGCTCAGGCGTCTTTTTAACTTATCATTAACGAGAATCTCTGGGTAGCAAGTTGTGGAGTTAAATATTTAAGCTGTAATGGGGAATCTGACAGAAAATGTCTCCATTCAAACCAATAGCACAGTGAAAAATTTTAAACACGGGTCTAAAACTATTGAACAGTGTGTTCATTCTGATTTGTTAATGAATTATACAGAGCCTCCATAATTTTGGGATTAGCATAAGAACAAACTATGAATTGTATTTTCTTACCCCAAAGTCTTTGTTAGTTGTATTTATTGTAGCCAAGAAGGAAGCTGGTTGCCACATGAGACATGCATTAAAGAGTCAACATCAGCTATATTTTTGATGAGTGAATAGCATTAGAGCGTGACATAAAGCTCAAAAAAGTTAATTTTACATAATACTCCACCTTTAATATTGGCCTCAGTTAAGACATGTGCTTGTCTTTTCCTCAGGCACCATAAATGTGGCCACCACTGTATCAGCCAAGGAAAACAATTAGAGGAACAGATTGTTCTTAAGTCTGTCATTTTCTAGTCTGGTAAAAACCAGCATCTTGTTCTACGCTTCGCTTCGTACAGAGAGTCTGGGCTCTTGGCTATCAGTGTAGACTCTGTTGAGGTTTTAAATTTTACCCAATAGCTAACGTTTACCCCTGCGGTCAGTTAGTTTGGTAAAAACCAGCATCTTGTTCCACTCTTTGCTTCGTACAGAGAGTCTGGGCTCTTGGCTACTAACAATTGCTTCCTGAAGTGTGCACTCTGTTGAAGTTTTAAATTTGACCCAAACGCTAACATTTGGCCACGACCAGCGCGACGATTGGCTTCACTGTAAACAACCGCACTCCACTGCGAAGAGAGAAATGCTAATCCGAACAAAGCAACTGTTGATGTTGATTTAAGATTTGGACTTAACGGCTACATTCCCTTCCTCCGCTGCCATTGCTAAAACTACAGGCAGACTCCGATTCTAAAACAACGCAAAAAAAAAAAATATATATATATATATATATATACATAAAATCCTACCAAAGGGAATTCAAGTAAATGGGAGAAAGCCCAGACTGTGTTGTGAAGGTAGATTTAAACACAGAGAAATAGCGCAGGACGCTAAAGGCCAGGCTAGTAATTTCCTAGAAAAATCTCTTTTTCTCTATCAAATTCACTCCTAGAGGCCTCTTGTGGTCAGAGTCTCTACCCCACTGTTATATAGCGAACACATTTGTAGACTGTGAAGGAAAAGCAGACTCAGACAAAAACACTTACACCTTTGTAACAGCACAGCTGACACTTAGTGGAGATCACACAGAAGGAGAAAAACAGGATTCAGAGAAAACTTACCTTTCATCCCCAGGCCTCTTCGCCGTGACCGCCGCCGACTGTGGATGGGGACAAACGCACACCAGCTGCTACTTGTATCTGTACAGCATTTTTAGTCTTCAACTCGCCTCAACTCACAGTTTCCATAGTAACGGGCTGGGAGGAATTGAAGACTGAAAATGACATACAGGACATTCGGCGTTTCCCCCACTCGGTGCCGTCTCTCTCAAGAGACCTTGAAGCGAAAGAGACCTTAGAGAGACTCCAATGTCTCTCTAAGGTCAATCAGCAAGTCAACTGACAAGCTAACATTGACAAACAGTGTTATCCCAAAAGGAAACAATTACTAATACTTTTTTCCTTTTTCCAACTTTCCTTCTGTACAATAATAAAACTCGTGACTATAACTCTGAGCAGAAGTTAACACTTCAAATGGCTTTGGAGATAAGATTTCCTTTTCCAGCACAGAGAACTGTACATTGTTTTATTTTTTTTGGGACAGTATAAATCTCTCTGACAAGGTCTGAAGGGACTATTTTTCTAAACCTTTTTGAGCTTCACTTGGACCACGAAGCGATAGTAAAGATTACGTTGAGGAAAATGTTTTATTCGTCTGCTCTGGCGGGACAATCTCAGTTATCTCCCATTATGTTTTCTCACCATGATGAACAATATCTCAGAAGGGGAAGAAAACATCTTTAATCATGTGTCTCAACGTATTGGCTGGCACAAAGGGATTTGCATTACAAAGCAACTTGATAAGGAGGCGTAGGGAGCAAACGGAGGAGGAATTATGAGGAGTAAACTTTGGATAAAAAGGCACATTCTGAATCGTTCAAGAAGTCATTAAACAACTAAAAAAAAACAGGAAGCCATTAGCTGGTGAGGGTGACTCATTTGAGTTTGAATTTTTGCTGTGGTTTTATGTCATCAAGGCTGATAAATTTTGCTTCATAACTTTTTTTTTCCCCGTCTCACAGGCAGAAGTGGTGTTAAGACATCTGGGACGACATAATCTCTAATTAAATGTGTGAAGTCCCTTAGCGAGTTATACAAGTCATCTGTTCTGACGAGGTGAGAAAATCTACATTTAATTGTGTAAAATAAATGGCTAAAATACATAACTCTTTTGCTGGGACTTTTGATCAGTTCTCTGCACAGAAAGGGTGTGACAAAACCTCCAATAACCACATTTATGTTGCAGGATAGCAGCGGTCAGATATACTGTATGCATTTTTCTGCTGACATTCTCTTTGTGTCCCATAAAAAAAACAATCTGTGAAGCTGTGAACACCCATTCAACCTTTTCACATTTCGTCACATCACAACAAGAAACGTCAGTGTATTTCATTTAGATAGCAAGAGAGAGACCAACAAGTTGTGCATCATTTTTAAAGCTGAGGAATGTAACTTTTATAAAAATGTGTTAAACTTGTCACCATGATGTGTTGGCACAATACTAGAGAGATAATCTGTTATAATATTGTTCTCCGCCTGTATTAAGGAACCCTGTAATAAGGCACCTCACTCTTACACATAAACATGGCGCTGCATCGTTCAGTGGAAGTGTTACAGAGCTACCAGTCAATCAGTGTTTATTGCGTCTACCCGTCTATTTTTTCTTTGTTTACAAAAGTTTACCGTGTTCATTTCCGTGTGGACAGAGCTGAAGTAGGTAACCTTTTGAGCTCACCTCTTGTGCCCCATCTATACTTTGTAGGCAACCTTTGGAAATCCAACTTACTCTGGACTGGACTGTATTTTTGCCTATATTTTGTCCTATGACTGAACACACTTGTGTGTTTAGACCAAAGCTGTGAAGCTCCAGTCTTCAACAGTTAGCCTCCTGCAGCTTTAAGTTGCATCCTTGTTCCAACACAGCCGATTTAAAGGGCTAAATTACCTAATCAGCATGTCGTCAATTTCTCTACCAGGCTGGTAATGAGCCAATCATTTCGGTGACATCTAAAATTTATAGGACGGAAACCCTTGAGACCCGACGTTGAACGCCACTGTCTTAAACAACTTCAAAACAGAGTCCAGCACAAGAATCCAGAGGAGAAAAAAAAAATCAAACAATAAGCAAAACTAAATTGAAGATTACCCAACCTGACCAGAGTGTTGTCATTAGTCCTCTGCAGCCTGTGGCCTCTGTGCATGAGGCGATAAACAGCAGTTAGCTTGTTGTAATTTAGCTTGTTCATCGAAATTTGAAAACTGCTACATTAACCAACACGTATTTATTTCTTAAAATTGATTTAATCCCACAAGATTCCCAGAACTCTCAAGGTTCTGACCGTATTCAACTATTCAGGAAATATTTCTACAGCTACACAGCAGGTTAAGAGCTCTTCACGTGAAGGATGTCTTTTAAAAAGCCCTGAAATTGAAGACATGTTCTGAAGTCCACTAAGAAAAACAGCTGGAATAGTTGAATTTACTGAGAGACCTTGGAGGACAGAAAAAAAAAAAGATTAATTTGTCCTGTGAGCACAAAGGTGCCACATCAACAATTATCAGTCATAATAAAAATATATTTTCATGAAGGAAAAAGACTGACAAATGAGACCAAATTAAAAGTAACTGGAGTCTTGCTTCAACAATTCCTGCTCACAGCTCCTCCCCCCCCCTTTTTTCTTTGCGGCATTGCTGCAGGAGCATTCTTATTAATAAGTCAACGAGGGTCAGTAAATCCAATTTATATTCATCACATCTTCTCCTCAAAATAGATTAATCTAATTTTCAGTAAGGAGATTCTTGGATCTGCCTCGGCCATTGTTTTCTGACCTCCAAACTCCCTTCCTGGGTGAAAAGGAAACCGCTGGATAAGTGAAGTCCGGCAGAATTATGGAACAAAAACAGGCTTGTTTTCATTGCTCACTGGATCTAATTAAATAGCAACAACAAAAAACGAGCAAGAAGTGCATAAAATTATGTGACATTGCTTGTATGGTCAACTGTGATTGAATATTTCTACTCAAAGTCTTTGTGTTTCCCATTCGGTGTGTGCATACAGCTGGTTTCTGATCAGATGTGCCGCCGGAGAAAATATCTGACGTTGGAGTTCGTTTCGCAGCTCTTTCTATTGTTTTGACTTTCATCTCGTCACCCCACGGCTCCTCGGTCATGAAACAATAAGCCAGGCCGAGACAGACTTGTTTACTAGAACCCAGTAATTTGTGTATTCAATTCAGCTTTTAAAAAAGTTGAAGTTTCGCCCTTCGACATGATTATCAACGTCAAACTTGAAACTTTCTTTTTTTTGTCCTGCATTAGCTTTTTCAGTTGTTTGTCTCATAATAATGGTGTACTTTTCACATTTCTAAGTCCCAATAGTAATGGTTTGCATTATTACAATAGATATTAATTACATTAATAAAAGTAAACATTATGAAAGTTGACGTGTCTTTACATAATTGTCTATGGGTTTGCAAAGCTAATGCTGTTTGTCTAGGCATGAGAAAGTTTGGGAACCCCTGTGATATCGCCGAATAATAGAAAGTTAACTTCCTATTTTAAGAGGACGTCTGACAAGATGAAGTGAGGCAGAGTGTGAATTTAACCGTCAACACTTTGGATAATGAATCCTTTCACGACACGTCGCACAGCCAGAATGTTCTGACGGGAATTTCCAACCATGAATTTGGTGGAATGACAGGAAGGGCGTCCGTACGTTGACAGCAAAACGTATTAAGTAGATTTGTTCAAAGTGACCTGGGATTTATGGAAATGGGAAGATTGTTTGATTAATAGGCATGCACCGATCCATTTTTTTGACGATACCAATATCTGAGGTTTAGTATTGGCCGATACCGATACCAATATCTGAGGTTTAGTATTGGCCGATACCGATCCGATACAGAAAAACTGCAGAATTGACTGAAAACTCCCCCCAACACAGACATAAATGTAATGAATTACAAATTAATTAGATAACTGCACCAGAACAGCACACTTAAATGTACCAACAGCTTCACAAGTTTGGTCAAACATGTAAAAACAACTTTAATCTGTTCAGTCAGTGCAATTAGGAGTAGAACAGCCAGCATAGAAGCACAGAATTAGACTGAATAGATCTGTCCCTACGGACCGGACACACCAATCTAGATTTCTTTTCAATATCCGATACAGATGTAAATAATGGACATATATAGATTTTATCGCCATCATATTCCAAATTATTGGACTGCGATTCCTCAAGGTTGTGGTTTCAGTTTATTTTATTTTAACCAAATAAGAAATAAGAAAACACCAGCTTTTAGTCTTATTTGCTTACATGGTAAATTATTCAGTATGTAGATTTGAAGCAGTTCCTTACAGAAACACAAAGCAGATGTTAAATCCAAACACCTTAAAAACTTTAGAGAAACCTGCTGTAAGAGTTTCAGACCAAGACTCGGTGACCTCAGCTCTCTGCTACCTCTCACCTGTTTATTCATGAAGACGTAGATGACCGGGTTGATGACGGTGCTCGTCTTGGCCAGGACCGAGGGGATGATGCTCGCCTCGGGCGTGACCAGGCCGGGCGGCCCGAAGGTGGCCAACAGCGCCATGATCCCGTACGGCATCCAGCAGAGCAGGTAGCAGATCACCATGATCACCACCATGAACAGGACGCGCTGCTCGCGCTTCCTGCTCAGCGACGAGTTGATCCCGCTCACCTGCAGGCGGCACAAGAGAGGAGGGGAGAGGAAAAACAAAGCAAAAAACGAATCAGAAGTTACATCGTGTTTGTGAGAAAGAGACCTGTGAAACAAGGTTTTACTATATAAAAAAAAAGAAGAGAAAAATGATTATCAAGTTGCAAATTAAACCGTCTTTGAAATTTCAGATTTGTGAAAAGTGAACGCAGTCCTTCACCTCGTTTTAAAAAGGGTTGCCAACATTTCCAAATGCTGAATGTTCCAGGACAGACTGAATGTGAATTTAGCCTTCCTGTTTTCTGCTCGAGTCTCTCTCTCTGTCCTGATTCAATAAAGGAATCAGGAGTATGACTGCCGTCCTGTCTGCATACTGAAACAATTGAGTGTGAAACGATGAAAACTAACGAAGTACAAGGTCACTCAGGATGGAAAAGGTCAGACAAATTCACACTTTCTGTTGATCTGCCTGAAAGAAACAACTGACATGCCTTCTTATGTGGTACAGTTTTCTTTTAATAGCTGCTCACACTTTGATTCTTCCTCTGTCTTCCTTTGTTAAACTGATAACTGAGTAGAGTTTCTTCACTCAGTAACAACTTCCACACTGAAGAGTGTTTTGGATAGGGAGACCTGGTATCTCTTGGCACTCACTGACTCATTCTTAAACAATTAAAGCGCATTCATACTGCTTATTAGTGACGTCCTGTGGGCTTGTGGGTATTGTAGTTTATATCTGTTGATGAGACTGATGCTTCCTTTCTGGGAAGTTTACAAAAATTACGCCAATAACGTAGAATCACAGGTGTTGCGTAATATTAGCTGTGCTTTTGATCACCATAAAGTTACGCAAATTGAAATTACAATAATAAATTTGCTCAATGAATACACCAATTAAAAAAAAAAAGTCTAGGATGAGGTGGTTTTTTTCGCCGTATTCAAATTGATGCATTTTCCAAAACATCAACCGAAAGACTTTTTTCGCATCATATGAGTCGCTTGATCGACCGGCGGATGTTACTGCTGGTGGAAACGACGAAGAAGACGACAGGAAGTAGTGGGAGTATGATGGTTTGCTTTTGTTTCTTTGACAGCGCCACACAGTTTTTAATAGTTCTGTGTCATTTAAACGTGTTGAATCCATAACTCTGGTAAAATCTGCAACTACATTATCCCTAAAACGTTCTCAAGTATAAATGGCTTGTCGCTCCAACGCCTGAACAAGCGTTCTCCTCATCTATCTCCTCTGACGGCTGACAGATAAGTTCTGGCCCCGTGACTGAATTATTAATTGATGTAACTGTTTACATCTGTCGCTGCCACGATTTGTAACGACTCGTCGCATGAGGAAGCTTATTCATGTGTAATCTTAAATTTAATTTCTTATTTAATGATAATGTCACAAATGCGGAATTTATGACATTTGCAGGATATTGAAGATTTGTGTACATACGTAATGGAAATGCAACTGGTGAGTTAAGGTCCATTTGAAGCTCTATTCGTTTCCAGAACCTCCCCTCGGGTCCAGGTGGATTCTTTGGGACTGTGAAAGCCTGATTCAGCCGGAAGACGTGATGTTTGGTGGCAAAATGTTCCCACCGGTACCATGGTAACCTAAATCAAGACTTTCTCCAAATATGGACAAAATATTGCAACTGGTACATGGAATGAAACCAGATATGTTTTAATGATAATAATAGTTGTTATATTATATTAGCTCAATAAAGCCGGAAACAACTTCATTCAGCGCTGTGACTCTGGAACTGATCCCTCTAATAAGTGTGTCCTTCCCCAGAGTCAATCAGGATGAGCTCAGAGCTCGAGCTGTGAAGTTGGATATCGCCACTTCTCACAGGAAGAGATGTGATTTTGCATTGAACAGACAAACGGTGCCCTTGTGCGTGTGTGTGTGCTTAACGGAAACAGAGCATTTAACCTACTAAGTGAGAGCTCAGGTTTCGCTGGAGGTAAACGATGACGGTGAAATGTTCCAGTCTAGACGTTAGAGGATAAAGGGCTTCACAAATACACCTAGTGAAACATTACTATGAAATGATCAAATGTCCTCAATAAACACAGCTAGACATTAACTAGTTTAACTCAATCGCCAGATTTCTTTGACTTGAGCTAGTTTTGTTTTTTACATGTTTTTTTTTTTTTTTTTTTACTTTTTAAGCTAATTAATTATTTTAACTCATGTCTACTGTTATTTATTTTTTCTCTTTTTAACAAGTCCTACCAGTTATTTTGTTCTTGCTGTACAGTCCTTTGGTGCAACCCGATTGTTGTAAATTGCAGGATAAATAAAGTTCACATTGCTACTTCAAAAAAAAAAAAAAAAAGCACACTTAAATTTTGCTTTGTCAGCAGAACAGCGCTTTCTAACAGGATTATGCTAAATGGATATGTAACTGCTTGCTCACATAAAAAGACGGAGTGAGCACTCTTCTGTTCGCCAGAGATCCTCTATGCGGGAAAGAAATTAGATCAATTTTGAAAAACCGATTTATTTTAGAAACTTTATCACTAAGTGAGACATTGCATAGATTAATTGCACACAGATGGATACTAGAAAGACTTTGTTTCTGTCAATTGTGGTTTTCCACTTGCAGCTAATGAAAACAAAACATTTGAAATAGACATGTGGGCTTGATGTGAAGTGACTTAATGGTTGTTATTTTGAAAAGGTTCTTTTAATCTGACAAACAGAACTTATTCAAATTGATTGAATAGGAATTTTAGTAAAATGTGACGTGCCATGGGAAAGCTGGGAACAAGTCATTAAAGCAGAAATAGAAAAAAAAACTTTAAAATTGCTGAGAAAATTGTAATTTCTTTCTTTTTTTGCTAAATATACTAGTTGAAGTCATAAGGAAAGGGTTTTAAACTGGAGTTTTTCCTCGCCAGACTGAAAAACATGAGAGGAAGCTGGCAAAAATAAAACCTTGCCACATAAACCTCGACGTGAAACACTTCCATGCTCAAAAACACTTTCCCCTCGGCACAATTACAGCTCCTATCCATCGGTGTCACCGATGAATAGGTCGGTGACACCGACCTATCCATCGAAGGCCAGCTCTGCCACTTCGCTTCTTAGCCAAAATGACAGAGGTCACGACCTCCAAGAAGATCTCCAGCTGAGGCAGCCTTTGTTTCACGTCATTCCACCAAAGTTTGCGGCTCTGGTTCTAAGAAACGTTCTGACACCCAAAGAGAAACAAAAATACGAATCGCAAGAAAGACACATGACCGTTACATCTGGGAAAACAAAGGAATTGAAAGTAAAACCAGTTCCCACTTAAAAGAAAAGCCAGTAGCACCATATGTGGTTTTGGTCGCCTGTAGCTTGTCATTCTTTTAGCATTCATACCCAGAGCTGGGCTTTCATCAGACAGGTGTGTTTGTACTTCTTGAACAGCGAGTCCCTGCGCAAATAAACGCTCCTCCATTGTGGCAGACTAATCAAACTTTTCCGGGGACTGACAGCCACTTCACATTTTTCCTCATTTACCCCCCAAGAGTCTTCAATAACCTTCTGAAGTGGAGATTTGTTTTGTTCAGGAAGATATTTGTGCAGAACTTCAAACTCTCGAGTGTTTACTTTCTCTGAAAGGGTTTGTGGAAAGCTTGCTAGATTAGCCGCTTTTACAAACGATGGGTTTACAAAGGTCGGATCTGGGGGACGGGAAGCAAGAAGGTTTTGCCGCGAAGGTCTGAGTTTACAAGCGAACAGTGAGATTTTGGTAACTTGTTTTTGGTTTAATGTAGAGAAGAAGTCTTACATATTTAAATTTGGCTATGAACTGTTAACTGTGTTGGGTCCAAAACAGAGACAAAACTAGGATCTTCACAAAAGTAGGAAATTGGACAGTTTTTTCCCCATTCACTTCACCATAAAAACTGGTGTAAAAAAATCTAATTATTGTTGTTTTATGAGGAAAGATGTTGGATAACTGCAAAAACACAAAATCTTACCAAGTAATTTTGGCCTACTTTCTTGTGCAAACATCTTTGTACACTTGAAATAAGTTAAAAATGACTTACAAGTCACTTTTTCATCAAGATATAGGAGCTTGTTTAAAGTCAATAATTCCTTAATATTGAAGGAACATTTCTAGTTCCACTGGCCGAATATTTCACTTATAACAAGACATTTTACTGATGTTACCAGAGAAACTAGTACTTTTTGTTCCATTTTCAGCAAGTTCCTATGTCTTCCTGAAAAGTTACATGCAAGTTGCTCTCATCTCATTTCAAGATATTTGCACTAAAATCTAGACCAAAAATACTTTGGTGGGCATTTATCGTATCGTTTGTCATTTATCGTGAAAAATGTATTATTCATGATAAGAAATTAGCTTTATCGTCGTCACTATAAATTTAAAGCAAAACAATTGACAGTATTATTGGAAATGTAATTTTTGCCATTTTCTCCGCTGTTTGTTCCATGAGAGCGTCAATAAAATTAGTTTTTTTTTTTTAAGTATTTGGCATCCTGATGGAGCCTGTTTCAAATGGGAATGTTTTTAAAGAACCATACAGACACAGCCAAAAAAAAAAACAATTACCTTTTTTTAATCATAATCTATATCAATATCACAATAAAACCTCAAAATATTGTGACAGAATATTTCTACTCAAAGCAGCACACAAATATTCAATAAACACGTTCTTACAAGCTCTAGAGAATTAAACAAACTTCAATGTCAGGTCGAGAATAAAGATTTGTGGATTTGCGGTGTCGTCCAAACTTAGAAAATGTGAAATTAGAGGATTATTACTCTATTGTAGCCCTAAATGATCCTAAGCAGCCGAAGGTTTCAGCTGCTGTTTATGGCGGATTATATTCAATGAATGATTTTTTTTCTCTATCTATCAGTTTACCTTGAGGATTACACAGGCAAATGGCATCAACGCCCCGCTGAGCAGAGCAGACATGCCTGGTGAGGCTCAGGTTGAAAATGATAAAAATTGTACAACTGCCTGATGACGGAAAACAACAGGGAGAAACAAAACGTCTAGACGGCTGAGTTCCTCACAAGGATTGATGCTGGAATCATGGAACCTCAGGTCCTTCTTTATTTAACTGTTTAGATGCACAGATTTGTTTTTTTTTTGTGAGCTAAGCTTTAGTCTACTTTGGAGGAAATTTTAACATGTTGTATTTTGTCCCTTTATGTGAAAGTTGCTTGTTTTGGAAAAAAAAAAAAAAGAAGGAAAAACTGAGTAATGTTCTTAGTTCTGTACACCATCTTGTACTAAAATATTAACAATAATAAAAAAATAGTGCGGGCACTCACAACATTGGTTAAATTCTCAGTATTGAAATATGTTCTCAGCAGTCAACACTTACGAAATGACATGTTCTCTCTTAGTAACCAACAGTAGCTGCGTTTCCTTGTCAATATTCCTCTAATGTTGAAAAAACTAAATTCTGCAAAATTCTGCAATTCCGCGGAGCGTCCAGCTCGTACGTCAGAGCCATGTTCAAAGTTCAGATGATGGAAGGTTCCTTGGTTTTTCTATTAACCAAGGAGCACAGTTAAAATCACTTTAATAAGTTGGTTCATGCGATAAGTTGATCATAAACATGCAATGTCTTCGTCCTCCAACTACTTCCTGTCGTCTTCTTCGATGTTTCTGCCAGTAGTAACATCCGGTTGTTGATCATGTGACTCGTGTGATGTGAGGAAAAAAAAGTGTTTCTTCGCAATTTTGTGAAATAAACTAATTTCTACATGGTCAACCAACCCCCCTTCTTGCACTTGATTGTGCTACAAAATGATAGTCTGTGGATGGAAAACACATAACGCTGCGCCTCTAAAGCAAAAAAAAACCCCAAAAAACAACTCATTTGTAGCTCAAATTTTGCAATTTACTTTCCTCTCATTTACCGAAGAAAAAAAACCTTCTTAGATTTCACTTTTGATCAGTATGTGCCATAGAACAGAGCAGCAACACCTTCAAAGGTAAACTTAAGAGAAAACCTGTTGTTTTTAACAGATTTCTTGAATAATAACTGGACTTGTGAAAGTGTGTGGAAGGTGATATGGACAGATGACAGTCTAGCACCTCATCAGTTCATATTGGCCAGCTGTTTACAATCTCCCTGTATATTCTACAGCGGTCCTTTTAATTCCAATCAAAGGCTGTTAACTTCTTAATTATGTGTTTTTTAACTTTCTGCTTGTTTTCAGGGATGGTCGGTGTGATTGACATTAAAAGAACATTTTATATATACATATATATATGTCAGCTGGTCAAAGCCGCAGCGGTTCCTTTGTTCAGTGAAAGAACCGTGAACGCAGCGAGGCCCGGCCGGGTTCGTGTGACAGGCCGTCCGTCTGAAAAGGCCGGCAGAGCAGAGAACACCGCTGGGACCGAACAAACTGCTGAGTGTGAAGAAGAAGGACAAAAAGAAAGAAAACTCAAAAACGTGTGCCCGGGTGTCAGCATTGACGGACAAATTGTCGTCGTAAAAGCGACACGGACTGGATAAAAAAACCAGTGAGATGAGGTGTGCTGTCAGAAACTAAACTTCAAAATGATTTCCTCCGAAAGAAGCGAACGTTCTCGGTACCGAATGGATCAAATACGGACAAATGATGTCGACTTTTTCCCATAAGGAGTGAACGTGATGAGAGCGGCGAAACTTTTCTCTTTCTGCCAGGTGGTTCGGTTTTCTGTCGGAGGGGCGTTTTTCTCTCTCTCTCTTTCTTTCTCCCTTCCAGATGTCAATGAAGCTGACATTAACAGCCTGCTTTCAGTACGTGTCAGCCGGGCTGCTGCTCGGCGCAGAAAGACGGTCCTTCTCTGGTCCTGAGCTGTCACACGCAGAAATGTCCTGTCTGTGGGCAAAGCCGTCTATTCTAATCACGGCTTGTCAAGCGCGGAAGGAAAGAATAGCGGCGCGTGACACTGCGTGGCTCCAGAGCTTCTGACAGCGACGCGACGCCGTGAGGCGTTCAGGGTGCTCACGCTGCACGTAAAGAAGAGGACAGTGCACGAGGGAAACTGACTGACGTAGAAACACCGCAGGTTTGTCTTTGAGGGAAAAAACATTACAACATGATGTAAAGCTAAAAAAAAAAGAAAAAAAAAGGGGTGATTTTACATAATACTAGCTCTTTAAACAGTTGCAGATCGGGCTTATTTTCCCCCCAGTAACACTAACTAATGAAGAACTTACACACTAAAAGCTGCTGGGTTAAAAACAACTCAATTTGTGACCCAGTGGCTGCGGTGTTTTAACTCAACTGGGTTGGGTTGATGGTTTGACCCAACATATTGTGTTAAATTGAACATTGTTTAAAGTTAAAATGACCCAAAATTTAGGTTGAAACTCAACCATTCACTAGGGGTTTTGTACCACTATAATTGGGTAAAAGAAAAAAGATTTTTATTTACTTTAAAATTCACCATATAAGAACTGGATTAAAAACGATCTGAAAACTACTTTTATTTCCATGTGATACATATACGAAGCCAGCAGAATTAATTTACAAAAGCTTCAAAACATACAACATACGCAATTACAAGTACTAAGTTGTTATTTTAAGTACCGTATTTTCCGGAGTATAAGTCGCACCAGCCATAAAATGCATAATAAAGAAGAAAAATCCATATATAAGTCGCACCGGAGTATAAGTCGCATTTTTTGGGGAAATTTATTTGATAAAATCCAACACCAAGAACAGACATGTCATCTTGAAAGGCAATAAAAATAGAATAGAGGCAACAACAGGCTGAATAACTGTACGGTATGCTAACGTTACATGACACATGAACAACGAACTGAGAAC
>CAEFZY010058992.1:0-32112 GCA_903066815.1 Brachyrhaphis roseni | reverse complement strand
GTTTTCACCACCCTTTGCAGTGCTTTCCGGTCGGAGGAAGAGCAGTTCCCGTACCAAACTGTAATACAGTTTGTGAGGATGCTCTCAATGGTGCAACGGTAGAAGTTCGTGATGATGTCTGAGGATAGATGGTTCTTCCTCAGGGTCCTCATGAAGAAGAGGCGCTGATGTGCCTTCTTAATGAGTTTGGAGCAGCTGGTCGTCCAGGTCAGGTCCTCGGGGATGTGTACTCCCACGAACTTAAAGGTGTCCACGCGCTCCACCGCTGTCCCCTTGATGTGGATGGGTGGGTGTGGATCAGCGTTCCTCCTGAAGTCCACTATGAGCTCCTTGGTCTTCTCTGTGTTCAGCTGCAGGTTGTTGTTGTCGCACCACTCAGCCAGACGGTCCACCTCCTCCCTGTAGGCAGCCTCATCGTTGTCTTTGATGAGGCCGATCACCGTGGTGTCATCTGCGAACTTGACGATGGCGTTCGAGCCATGGACAGGTCTGCAGTCGTAGGTGAGGAGGGAGTAGAGGAAGGGACTCATCATACAACTGTTTTAAAAACAGTTTAAAATTTGTGCATTGGAATAGATTGTTGAAGTTTTCTTGAGTTTAGCAAATCATTCCAGCACTAAGGTGCAGTGTAAGAGAAACGTCTGAGCTTATTTGGTCCTCTTTGAAGAGAAGCTGATGTGATGAGCGGGTATTGTGTCCATTCCTAACTGTAGACATGATTAGATGAAGCAAATATAGGAGTAACTTGCCCAAGACAGCCTTGGAAATGTTACATGTCAGTGTCTTTGTCTCCTTTGTTTTAGTGAAGGCCATGAAAACAGAGCATAAAGTTCACGGTGCTGAGTTCTGCAGGCAGCATTCATGGTAAAATGTAAAGCACTGTGAAATATTGTATCCAGACAGTGGAGAATTGAGAAAGCTGCTTTCATGAAGATAATGTCTCCATAGTCCAATGCATTCAGGAAGTCGTTTGCGCAAGCTTTTTTCCTCATTGACAGGATTTGTGTCAATATAAAAAGCCAAGGTCAGCTTTGAGCTTTTTCAACAGATGTTCTCCATAAGTTGAAAAAGACCGTTTGTCATCAATGCGTATGCTCAAAAATCTTTTTTAAGTTTACACTTTATTTTTTTTTCTGTCTGATGTCCAAATGTATTTTGTGCACTAAATTTTGAGAAAGAGCTTTTGAGATAATCATTGATCTTCTTTTGACTTATGAGCAACTTTAGATTGTTGAGAAAAATCTGAAGGTGATGGAAAAGTCTGAAACTCCACAAGAGCCTGATTAATTGAGGCTGCAATAGTATAAAAGATAGCATCCTCAGCATACAGAAGAAAGTTGACATTTTGTAGTCATTTATAAAAATGATAAATAGAATTAGAGCTAGAATGATCTGTCATAACATTTCTAAAAAGCTTTGTCACCTCTAGTATCTTGGGAACTTTGTCAGGTGTGTCATGTTCAATAAATTAAAATATTAATTCCAATGTTGATTGCCATATTAAGAGTACCTTTTGAAATTAACAACCTTTAACATGCATTGAATATAATTTTCATTAAGTCCATATTTCCGTATTAAAAAGTTTTGTTTCAGTCAAATATTACCAGAAAAATCAGTCTGTATGTAATATTTTACTTTGGGAACTGAATTATAGAAATAAATGAACTTTCCAATAATATTCTTACTTATTAAGTGGGTCTATACTGCTAAGAATGCTGTTTAAGATAATTAATTGGTGTGTAAAGTGGGAATTCATAAGACTTTAAATATAATAGCCAAAAATATTGTATAGTAATTACAATATTCACACTGATTTACATTTTCAATATTACACAGGATTATTCTGAGAATTATCAAGTTTCATCTGCATTTTAAAAGACTCAAGCAATAAAAATTTACAATAAAACATAAAAAACAAGGGACGTGTGTTCCACAGTAGAAGTATGACTGCTGAAAGAAACAATATCAGCGGGGTTTAAAACAGATCTGAGGAATTAACAACAGCCTCAGATTAGCACACCTCAGGATTGAAGTTGAAGTACCAGACTTTTGCAGGCTCAAGATGAAACGAGAAGCTTGACAATGCATAGTTCTAAAGGTTAACACCAAGATTTTAAAGTGAACCCTCAAAGTAACTGGGAGCCACTGTAGGGATGTAGAGGGTCAAGTGTCGCCTGTCTCAGATAGACAGATATAAAGTCCTCTTTCGTCGGTTGTATGGAGTGATTCAATTGAGAAAGAAAAGATCTGAATTTCACAGACTACAGCTGACAGCTGAATCTATGTATCCAATTTCTTGATGAAAAACTTGTTAAGCAACCTTCAGAAATCTTGAAGACTTGGTCAAAACTGCTCATATTTGCAAGATATTCTACAATGTCCTCTAGAAGCAAAGTGTTAAAATGAGAAATCACCCAAGACTTTTGCTCAGTAGCAAAAAGGAACCCTTTCCTCTCCTAATATGTTACAACTGATTTTACAACAGATTGTTTATCTGTGTTTCTTGACTCTCCTATAAAGCGCATCGCTTCCTGCAGCAGAGTCCAGAGAATCTTAATGTGCAACAGTGGCTAAACTGCTGAGCACGGCCCCTGATGACTCCTCTGTGGACTATTGATTAGCTTCTGGAAGAACTCTGGATCTTTGTTTTGTTTTTGTTTTTGTTTTTCTTATTTGAGCTAATGTTGTGCAGGGAAAAGGCAAAATGGCAGTAAAAGTGTTTGCTGATGTACGTCTGCACCTTGGGTTTTGTGTAGTTTTTCTTGAAATTATTGGCTCAGGTGATGATACTGAAGTGAAGATACATTCTTCATTGTCCACAAAGCTTTCAGTGAAAGACAGAGTAGGTTTGTGTTTTTATGCTGTTGTTGTTGGGTTCCGTCTGTTTATGTTTTATGGTCTTATGAAGTTAAAAGTGACATTTCTGCCCATATAACTGTGTCTTCTATTGTCTTATTGTTGCACTGGTGTCATACACTGGATTGCTTGTGTAACAGACTGTGAGGACTCATGCCCTTGAATTACTTTTTTGGAAGGTTGTTTTTGAACATGCTGGCAGAGAAGGGGAATGATTAGAATGGATGCTTCCTACAGAGCGCGGTTTAGTGTCATTCCAGTGTCTGCTGAAAGACATGCTGCCTAATGCTGCTGGATTTGAGTATAAAAGCTCATCTCGGCTCCCATGGACATATGCACGCTGCGTCCCGTGGCCAATTTCCACCCCTCATCTCGCGCCGTTTGCCTTCTCGCTTCCGTTCGGCCTTCACACGTCTTCATCTTCTCTCCTGCTGTCGCTCACAATCTTTGGCAATGTCCCGCTCCCTTTCATCTCTCCGCCACCAAGATGTGACGCACTCCACACCATTTCATGTCTGTTTACCTCAGCTTCTCTTTTTTTCTCTCCCTATCAGCATGTACCTAATTGTGCTTTTCCTCTCAATGTCCCTGTCTTACCCTTCTCATTTCTTTACCTATTGCCCATCTGATGCATTTTTCTCAACACTAACATTTTTTTTTTTACTTTCAAGTTTTATTTTATTGTTATCTAGCTCTACTTTCATGTGCTTTCCATCTTAGAGTAATGGATTTTAATCCATATCAACCAACCTACAAGGGCATGAAAAGCAGAGAAGGTCGGTTTGCCCTCAGTTTTCTTACTTACATGAAACTGTAACTTGAGGCTGATCTTCTGCAAACATTTTCAGTGCTTTCCACTTGATTCTATGTAGAATAAACATGTTTAAATGATGGATGGCTTCTTAATAGAACGCTAAGTACATGGAAAATAATTACAATATACAATTGGTATTTTTGGTTTTACTTTAATAACAACAAAAGTCTTGGATTTGAATTGTAATATGACAAATAGCTTCATTCTTCATTCTTTTTCTTTCTTCTGTTAAAAGCATCAAATGAACATTTAAAAAAAAAAATAAATGCATTTTATGACACTTCTTTTATCAAGCGTTAAATGATTCATTCATCAGGGAAAATACATAACCCTGGTAGAATAAAACTCCTGAAAGCATCAATTACAGTTTTTTTTCTCTTTACACTTGCAAATCTTTTCTGCTGTGGTATAGTTACAAATAAATAAGGACCCTTTTTTGTAAAACAGTTTTAAATAATTAATTGTTGGCAGCAAAAGTCAATTAGACCAATTTTATTTGCCTCTCAGATGTTTCAGAATGCCCGGCCTTCTGGTCTTTCAAACAGAAATCCAATAAAAACCTTTGAAGTCCTGCTATTGCCATCAGCTGATCTACATTATTCTAGGGAACCAAAAAGAGGACATGAAACCAGAACAGCTGCTAATTTTTTCATATTTAGGAAAAAATATGTCCATAATTTCACAGCTGTCAACTTGGCTAATTCACTCGTCTTTATAGAAGAGATATTGTCATAAAAAGCCACCACAGCTGCTGCAGCACAATTGCAGGCTATATCTCACACAGAGACTTCCAACTCTGTCATACAGGAGTGGATCGTTCCTCTGTGCCAGATGGGGAACCAGTTTGGACTTGAAACGCTTCGTTCAGGAGTGTAATAAATAAGAAATAATAACAGGAGTAGCTGACACCATTACAAGCCTTCTGGGAGATTTATTCAAACATTCAGGAAATGAAGACACTTCTTGATTTGTTGACTGTGTTGCTTCATATCAGTACTGAAGGAAGAGCTTTAATTCTGGATTCTGAAACAAAAAACAAATATTTTTATGATAAAATATTCATGTGGCAAAAGAAGATGGACAATAAATCTGCAGGTAGTTTTTAATGGGTTGTCTGTCATATTTTAAAAATAAGTCACCAAAATGTAGTACCAATTTAGAGTGAAACACAGAGTCATGATGGAATGGTTGCTTAGATATTGATTGAAATTATTTGTCAGTCATTCTTACTGTGTAATGCATTAACAATAATATTATTATTGCATATAATACAATTGCCCAGATTAAGGTGCGCTATTTCTATTCTCTGGTGTCTTATTAAAAGAAGATCAAATATAAGAAGAAAATTGTGGAAAAATGTAGCAGTTTTTACACATCAACTTTTATGACCTCAGGGTACTTTGCTATCAAAAACCACCCCATGCCTAGTCCCAAATTTTCTGTTAAATATAAAGTTCAATCTCTACATCATGTAACTTTGCCATGGTTGTCTTACACAGTTCTCTTTTTCTCAGAGGATTTTCCTCTGTTTATCTGAACTTGTTGTTGAAGCCCTTCAGGGGCCTTCACAAAGCCCTAACCCCAGACAGTTTCAGGAAGAGTGAGAGTACTGACAACAGTGAGGCAGGCATTATCACCTGCACCAGTTTCTGCCCTCAACTAATCCTTTCCTGGCAGGGGAAGGAGCAGTTTCCTGCAGCCAGGTGCTCAAATCCTGTGAAAAACCTTTTGTTTATACGAATGCCTGGTAGAGAGAATTAAATATTGCTGAACCTGTTTAAGTTGCAGCAAGATATATATAAATACATTTTCTGTCTTTATCTCATAATGATATCAAAAGTTGCTTTAGTTTGGAGTTGTGCTGTGTATATTGAATATTGCATTGCCTACTTGTTTTCCCAAATATTTTAAATCAAAACAAGCCCACCAACATCATAATTATATAGAAAAATACATCTGTATAAATATTTTGCTATACTTGAACAAAGTTACCTTTCTGCTGATTTAGTGGAGTCATTAAAGAATCTCTTCTTTACAAAGAAAAACGTCCATAAACTGCAATTTACAGTTGGAGATGAAATAATATTTTAAAAAATCCACATAAACCATTTGAAGTCTTGAATAGACAGAAAGAGTTTTGATATTTGAACAATATGACGGCAGATATTGGCTAAGATATGTTTGAAACAAATAGCTGGAATTCCTTTAACTTTTTAATTAGCGTTCCTTCTGTAAATTCTTGTCGTGGATGCAAGTACATCGAAGTACAGCTGCTTGAAGTTAGTCTATTTTAAAATGTGATGTTTTCCTTGTTTCATATGGGAATAATACTTTAGCATAGCCAAGCTCTGTTTAGCTGTCAAGTGTTCGCTGCTGTGCAAACTTAGCTGCTCAAGGCTGTAATGTTCCAAAGCAACAATATCAAAAGCTTCTCAAAACTCCTTTTTAAGTGCACTTATCATGCAACCCAGGAGGTAAAGCCCTGCAGATTTATATGTGACAAGCCTTCTGCAGCTGATATCAGTACAGTCAATCAGGTGCCTTTTTATTCCTGAAGCCAACCATCGGCTTCAAACACATCCTGTGGCTCTGTCCATCCCGCAGAGTGCGCTCCTGTGGAGAAATGTCACCTCTTTCCACATCATTCCATCTACCCATACTTCCATCTTCTGGTTGCATTTACTCACCCTCTCTCTCCACTTTTATTTTAAACTTTCTCCACATCTATCACTTTCTTTATCTCTGTCTCCTTGCTCTTTATGTCTGTATTGATTTTGTGGCAGCGTGCGCTCCATGCTTCTTGCCCTTTTTGATAGAGGGAGTGAAATGGAGTCTCAGTCTGCCAAATGAAATCAAAGTCTTTTTTTTCTTCTCCTCCCTCCCTCTGTTCCTTCGCTCCATTGCAACAAGCGCGAACTCCATCAGCTTTGAACTTGCGTGTGTGAAATGAGCTCTCTTTGCTCTGATTGTCATCCCATCTCTGTGCCCTTTCTCTTGTTCTTTGCTCCCCATCTCTCTTTTTTTCTCTCTCACCTTCCAGCTTTAATTCAGTTTGATGTTATTTTTTGTGTTACTGTCAAAAATAACTCTATTCCAGCAGCATTTTACTTTGACTAATGTCTTATATTCTCCTATTTTTTTTTTGTGTGCATATTTAGAAATTAGTTTTCTTGCTTTTATATCATTATATTTAAGTGTAGAAATCTGACACTGGCACATAAGTCTAACACTGGACTTTAAAAATAATCATTTTTACAATATGACAGGTTAAAAACAAGAAACGGTTGCTAAAAGGAAGCCAGTCTCATCCGTTTCTACTCATCTGGGTCATGTTCACATTGACAACATCCTACATTCCATTTAGTTCTTTGTGTACTAACTTCTTTCTCCTCCTTGGAGATCTCATGGTGTTTCCAGACATACTAGGAAACTCCCTGACTACATAACTGAGCAGATAAATCAACAACCTTATCCTCCTTAAGGGAGATCTGGATGTTTTTTTTTCTTCTTGCCTTCAGGTAGCAGGAAATATTGGAAGAAATCTGTTCTTTTAAAGTGCGGTGACCAAGAATTTTTTTATCTTTATTTTAGTACCAGTCTCAAAATAAACTATAACAATGTTCTGCAACAGAAAACATTCACTAAATTTGGAAGAAATATATACATATTTATTTTTTTCCTTACATAGTAATCCGATGTGGATAACATTGGGAAATTCCAGCAACAAAAGTTTATTTTTCTATTCTAAATAAGCAGCTTATTGATAAACTGGAGTTTTGTGGATGCAAAAGCTGTGGTGTGAGGATTTGTTAAAGATATTTTGGGGTATGAGCAAAAGTGTTTAGAATATTTAATCATTCAAAATTTATATAAAAAAAACATATCTTATTTCCAAAACAGATCACTGATGCATAGGAATAAGATGTCTTGCTGTGTTCTGTAGTGTCCTGCTGGTCATTAGGGTTGTGATAATAGTATATTTTTTATTGAATTTACTGCCTTTCCTCTGGGAGAGAATCTATGCTTTCAAAGTTTTTTTTTTTTCTTTAAAGAGTTGTAGTTTTTGATCTGCAGAGATATTTATTTGAATACTGTGTAAACATACTCCAGAATGAGGTTCTGATGATAACCTTTGGGAAAAAAATAAATAAATAAAATTAAAGCTGTTTTAGGGTATGGTGGTATTAAAGAACATCTATTATATTTCAAAGTCAGAAAACCTAAAATTTTAAAAGTATAAAATCTAAGTAAGTCACGATCAACCTTTCCACTGTTTTTGAAAGCAGAGAAGTAGTTATGAAACACTTCTTGGGTAACAGCCATCAAAACAGGAAGACTCGACTATATAAAGATGATGGCGTTCCATCTGTAACACCAATAACTGGAAATCTCGCACAATAATGAGAAAACAGATTGTTTTCTTGGGGAATACAAAAAAACAACAAAAAATACTAAATCCTGTTAAACAGTTCAATAAATGTTTGGCCACTTATTAGCAACACAGACTGTGGAGAGAGTACTTTTGCTCCAAAGGTACTTTTTGCAGAAAATGTGGCTGAGGACAAATTTCTATAAATATAAAATTGAGCAAAGAGTAAACAGTCAGACTGCAGTGTTCATTTCTACAAGCATAAAGTTTATCAACATTGTGCAGCTCTTGTTGAAATCAAAGGAATATCCAGCCATTCATTGGACTGCCTTCATTTTAAATTGGGTTGTGAATGTAACAGGTCTCAGTGGAAACCCAGGGAACTTTCTTCCTAGAGACACTGTCCAGCCCATACTGGAGCAACCCCAAAGGATGCACTTGTCAGAAGGCAAATAAAAATCCTAATGTGAGTTGTGGTCTACCTGTAGTCTCTTCAGAGTAGTGAGGTGAAGACTTCAGCAACACTTGACATACTGGGGAACCAACTTTCGATGTGTTTCACTGTGTGGGCTACATCTAGGTCATTCCTGCTCACTGTGGGACAGACTTTCAAAACCTCCAAAGACGGGTTTACACTGTGGTAATATTATTTTTAAGACAAAATATTTTGTTGTAGGAAGAAATATATATAATTGTCTTTTGTTGCTTAGTCTGACAGATGCAGTGACCACATCTAAAGCACTTTCCCAAACAAGGATGACCCACAAATATCAAGCAGTGTCAGAAATGTCCTGGAAATACTGTGCTGTGACGGCTGCTTTGACTGATGTCACTGATTCCCATCCACAAGTGCTGCTTCTTTCATCCTTTCCTTTTTATTCCCTTATCCAACTCCAATAAAAAGCGTATCAACACCTGTAACTTCTGTCCATGGACTAGACCATCGTCTGTAGCATCTTGTTTCTTGTATTTCTTCAGTAACTCAGTCATGCAGTCTGGCATGATCAGTTGAACAGTGCAAAAAGAGTTACTGTCATATTGAGCTTGCATGGTGTGACTAGTTCAGATCCTGTGCAAGTTTGACATTTGCGTAATTTGTGCAAGGCTTTAAGGATGATATCTGATCAGGTGTCAGAATCATCTCAGAATTTGATGCAGCAGAGCAGCAGTTCTACTTCAAGATCCCTACAGCCTTCTATCTGTCTCCTCCTTCTTCTTACCGTCACTCATGAATGACACACGACAGTACTTCAGATCTTCAGATGGGTAGAGACTTTCTGCTGGCCTGTAGGGATCTATTCACCCTTTTCTAATTTGGAAACAAGATGTCAGATTTGGAGAAACTGACTTTGTCTTTACACTGAGCTGCAGAAGTCTCCAGTATGAGCCAAAGGAATGAAGAATGAGATGAAACCCTCATTTGAACAGTGGCTTTGATTCTTTTAAAACTGTGGCATGGTTTCAAAATGGAAACTGGCAAATGCCACGTCTTGTGTTTTATTGTAACATCTTTGCCATCACATTAACTCCCATAGCCAAAATAGCTAAAAGGTATTATCCAGTCTTGAAGCTACAGGTCCTATATTGACTGGTCCTAGTAAAAGGAAGCCATGCTATTTATTGTACCTGTCATTAGATTTTATTTGACAACTGATCAGTGCGTATACAAATCATAGTGATGTCTGTGCTTTTGATTTTATTAGTTGAACACTTTTTGAGTGAGCTCATTTTTTAAAGGTTTTTTAGCTTGTCTGATTCAGCACATTGAGGTCTTTAGTGTTTAACAGCAAAGCACAGTTTTTTTTCCTACAGTATTTGTAATAAATGTTGATATTCAGTATTATAGTGACAGAGCTAAGTGCTTTGACTGTTAAAATATAAATCTAAAAGTCATTACCTAGTGCTGCCAGCATAACCTGCAGAACTGTCCACTAAAGCACAAAGCATTAATCATCTTTTGTACAATGACCGTTTGGCCTGTAACGTTGCAAGAGAATATATATTTTTAATAAAACCTCCTCTCTTTCGCTCCTCTGTTTCAGGGCGATGGCTTGCAGCTGGAGTACGAGATGAAGCTGACCAATGGCCAGTCTTTCTGGACGCAGCATTTTTCTGCAGATGAGTTCGGTGAGAATGATTAGATAGAATGAAAGGGATTATGGAATGGATCGCCAATGGCACAAGCTAACACCACTTAGCACGGCCAATAAAGCACACTGCTCTGAACAAATTGCAATAATGAAGGGACGGCTGAATGAGTTAATGATGATGGATGAACTGAGAGGGACCGACAAAGAGAATAGGATGCCCATGTATCTTCTAAATGAATTATTCCTACATCTCCAATGCCTTTGTCCGCTCGCACTCTGTCTATTTTCTCCCAAACTTACCCAGTATCTTTATTCATTTACTCGATTACTTCTTTTTCTTTCTTGTTTGCTCTACGTTTTTATGTGTTTTATACTACTGCTAACTCATCCAACATTTGTTCTCAGGAATTTTGGAGACAGATATCACGTTTCTGGTCATCTTCACATTAGTGTTCCTCCTCTCCTGCTACTTTGCATGTAAGTACTACCTTTTCCACTTAGTATAATCACTCTCTCCCCTTTAGGGCAACTTACTTTGACTCCTGAAGCTCTCTGTAATCATTAAATGGACTTTGCCTCTGCTCTATTAAAGAAAAAAAAAGCTGCATGGTTTCTTGGTGTTCCTTCTGAAAAGTAAAGGTCAAGCTAGGTAGATTCTTCTCTAAGGATTCAGCATTTATCATGATGGAGCTCATGTCTTAGAGAAACAAGAGTGACAATAGGCTGGGAGTAGAGGTTATTTTTTTTGCATAAAGATGAGCAGTTAAGTATTGAGGCCAACAAAGGCCAAAAGCTTACTGAAATATGTTTTCTTTGAAAATTTAAGATGAAAAACCCTGAAGTGACTGAGAACTTGAGTAAAAAGATACTTGCAGCTTAATAAAACAGGCACAGTTCCAGTCTATTTTTATTTCAAGTTTTCCCATGTGGTCATATTATCTTACTTTGTCTAATTTAGTGGGATCACCTAACTCAATTAGACCTAAATTACACTTATAATTTGTAGAGTTATGTGCCTTTTCTTTTCAGAAACTAACCAGAAACATCACGTTTTGTCTGATTTAATATATTATCTACAAATTAAGGCAACATTGAATTAGTTTGACTTGTTTTAATGAGAGTTTCAGTGACAACAAGAAAACTAGCAAATATCACAGAAAAGTCAGCAAGCAGATGAATGTATGTTTTTTTCTTTTATTTATTGAATTTATTGCTCTATATGTTTCTTTACATTTTAATAAATTATTCTGAAATCTAGAAAAAATATAAGTCAAACCACAAAGTAGGGGGTCTTTGTAAATATGCCAAACTGTAGCCCTATTTTCTGTCTGCTTCTACCTAAGACATTTGATGTTAAGAGAGTATATACACAATATATGGCTCTAGAGTTGGCATACAGCAAAGATCTACAATAAGAGTGCAAAAACAAATAATTAATGTAAAACAAACACAACTGACAAGTAGTCAGAGTTATTGAACATAATTGATGAATATATCTCAATGCCTATTTCACTTAGTAAACTTAATTGTAAGGCTTCTGCCTAAAGATCTTTTGCACATGTTCACTGCATCGACAGGAATTTAGTAAATACCTACTGGACATACAACACCTGGCTAAAGAAGCTTAGCCCTTTAACCATGTGTAGATATTAGATATGTTTGTACATATTAGATATTGACAAAGTATATTTATACTATAAGTGTATGAAGAGAATTAGCGATTTCTACTCACTATTGGCTAAATGACATATAGTGACTATTGAATTTTCTGCAGCATCATTATCTGCTGAATTACATAGTACAAATCTGTATGTCCTCAATCAATATTTGGGGTCACTCTCCTCTACAATTGATACTTTGCAGGTCAGAAGCCTTAAAGTTGGGAAAGTCCTGATCTAGAGAAATTTACAAATAAGAATGGTCTAAAATCACAATCCCTGTATGCTCCAACTTTGGAAAATTTCGATGACCAAGTTCTATTCTGTTGCCAAAAAGAGGTTGTACAAAATATTATCAGAAGGGATGCTGATAGATGTTGGAATGGTGGCTTTTCTGAAATTGTCACTGTGAGATTATGGACTATGGCCCCTCCAATGGTGTCAATAAATGTGCAGGGTTTTGAAAATGTAATAAAACAGCTTAAGAAATATGTCTAAAGGTCATATGGTGATAAAGTCAGTAGGAGGTTTTATTTTTAGGTGACGTTCTTCCTTAAAGCACTTGACAGATCGAGTCTAGGAGCATAGAGCAGCTATGAGCTGTTGTTTGCAATCCTCCCTCGCCTGATACATTTCCCCCGCTGGCCACCGCATTGTTTTGGTAGTAAAATAGGCTGTTTAAATATGCATTAAGAATATTTCCTCTCAGATTAGGTAGCGGAAACCAAGATGAGATGTATCAGGGCTCATCTGGAGATGGGCATCACAAGATGGATGCATACTAATCATTGCTCTCCCTATTTATCTGGCCTGTTCCCTTGTTCATCTGCGTTCTCCTGTTTTCTCCCTCTCTCCGCACCTCCCTCACTCTCCTTGGCCATCTGTTAGCATATCTCAATCCTTTTTATCTGTCGCCCTGACGCACACACATGTACCCGCACCTCTATCACCTTATTTCTGTTTTTCTTTTTCTCCCTCCAGACAATCTGAAGGGGAGACAGCTTCTTCACACAACCTACAAAATGTTTATGACGGCAGCAGGTGTAGAGGGTAAGAGCTTCTGTCCTAAACAGGCAAACACCTACATCATCAACACGCACACACGTGCATGCTCCTGGGATAACAATGAGCCTCATTCACGGTTGCAGTATCTCGTATCTTAATCCGCACTTGAAGAGCAGATATTTTCACACTGATTAGTTCTGAATAGGAACTATTGCAAGCAGATGTGCAGGACTACATTGTTCTATGAAGCTTGTTACTGATGAACCCCAATGCTCTCTTCATGCTGTCCTCTCCACTTTCTTTCAACTCCCTATCGCTCTCTTATCTCTCTCACTTTCTTGTCCCCAAAACCTTTCTCTTCTCTTCTGCCTCCCATGAATTCACCTCATCGTCTCCTCCTCCCAACTCTCCCTACTTATTTCTTCCTTCTGTTGCTCCATTTTTATTCCCTTCTCTCTGCTTTAATCCCACGTCTCCTTTGCCTTCCTCTCCCTTTCTTCACCGCCTGCTAACCTATCCCTCCTGTCTCTTATATTCCTCATTTCTCTTTCCACCCTCCATCTTTTTCCACTTGGCAGTGCTCAGCCTAATGTTCCATTGTGTCTACTGGGGCCTGTATGCCAGGGATGGAGTTGGCAACGGCAGCCTGAAGATACTCGGTGAGTTTCTCCGTCTGGATTGGTCACTGGCTGAATGACTGACACAGAGTAAGGCTGGAAGATCAGTCACTGTCAGAGCAGAGCGGTTGAGTTGACCATGATGGATGCATGTATGTTTGAAGAGACCTTGTAGATGGTTGGATGGTGTAGGCAGGACAATATACGACTTAATGTGACTGTGTGTGTGTCTGCAATATGTGTATCATGACCTGATTTTATTGTTCCCCTCTGATGTCACAGATTCGAAAACTACAACCTAATTACCTCCTCTGTCTTCTCTCTTTCTCCACCTCTGTGTCTGTCTCAAGGGAAATTACTGTTCTCCGTCAGTTTCTTGGTGTTCCTTCTGATGCTCATACTGTTGGGTAAAGGTTTCACCGTCACCAGGTGGGAAAGAGGGAACATTGTCCTTTTTCTACACTTTTAGGTGTGAACACATTAGGGGTGTAACATTGCATCCAGCTCATGAAATGAGTCTGTAGATGATATTGACTTCAACGGAAAACGAGACCTTTGGCAATACTTTTGAGAAAACTGAAAATCTCAGTTTCTTATTTTTTTTATAATTAGAAGAATCTGAGTGTCCAAAATTTGGCCACATGAACAAAAAGTGTCAGAGGCTTCTATAGAGCTTGTATAATGAAGTGTTGTTGACAGGGACAGTGAAACCTCTTACACTGCAGACCTTGTCAACACAACATAAGAGCTTAATAGCTACTTCAAAAATGATTGGACTAAAATTTGCCATCACACCTTTCCTACGATTTATGTCCCATTGATAAAATTAGAAAATCCTTGAATGATCCAAGTTTCCTCCCATTGTATGGAGCAGAGAGTAGCACTGCACTCTTCCTTCTCCAGCTGTTGCTGCACAGTGCTGGTCAGCTGGCCGAACGAAGGCTGCTAGACTTCTCCCTTACTTTGAAAGAAAAAAAAAAGCTAATTTGGCCGTTGTGAAGTATTTCTGATGAATAAAAACCACAGACAGTCATGGTGTGAAAACTTCAGCAGCTCAACTTTTGACTCCTGCTAATGCTTTTTCCAAAGAAAAATAGCAAGTTACAAACAGAATGTTCATTAAATGGCCAATGTTTTTACTCAAGCTTATTTTATATTAAAACAGACAAATACAAGTTGTTTTTGTTATTTTTGAAATATGGTGGCATTTTCCCCATTGCTGTTATGTCATTCTAGGCTACTACTAATCACTAACGTATGTCCTGGATAGATGATAGTAGTTTATAGTTACTTTGCTAGATGAATAAAGGTTGAAAGCAGATATAGCTTCAAAACACAAGGGTCATTTTAATAAGAAAAATTTTAGTATTTTAATAATGCAAGATACCACAGTGCAAGCAGATGTTACACCACTAGTGTATGCATGTATTTAGTCTTTTCTTCTGCATGTCTGTTACATTTTGTGTCTCTTCCAGCTGAGTCACTGTCCCTCATTGTCACAGCCACCAACCCTGCCTCACAACATGATAATGCCATGTGTCAGTCAAATTATGTGTTGTGAAGCTAAACTCATAGTGTGACTGCATAACAGTTCTGTCCTCAGGATATAAAATATTAGCACTGAAATGTTGGGCAGTTGAGTTGTTTTCACGTAATTTGAGTCAAATTATTTCCAGTGGTGGTTTGTTTTTTTCCCCCTCCTCCTCTGGCAAGGACTGGTGGACATTTTCTTGTGACTTACAGCTCGACTGCACAATAGATTATTTATGAGTGCTTTTTCTCACTGGAACATCGGCATTTATCCATCTTACACCTGACTGGAAAAGTGCCTTCCTGGCTCAGCTGTCACTGGTGCTGCCAGTTTTCTAAATTCATTTTTTTTTTCAAATTCCAATTGTCAGACTGGAAAGGCATAGAGTGACAGCTCCTATTCTCATTAGTTTGTGATGCAATGTTATGTTAGACAAACGGGCAAATAGCTTTTTGTTTTGACCACTGTTCAAATTTTGTGGATTTTTCTTGCTGTGTTATCTTTCACTGAGAAAATTCAGACAGAGCAAACCACAAGCTTACTGATTTTTCCGGATATTTTTTAGTCTCCAGTATCATATCCACCCCAGAATTTAGAGATTGTGATCTCTGGACTTACTAAACTCTATATTTACTACAAATGTACATCAAGCTAAAAAAATTCCTTTTACCAAGACCTAAACAGAATAACACAATATTACATAACTTGCAGAGTTTCTGCATTGTTTTAAAATGTCACAGAGGTCTTGATTTTTATAATTCAAATATGCAACTGTAAATGACCTGTAAATTGTCTGCATTTTTATACAAGAACAGACTGGACTAATATTCAGCTAGACCAAATGACTCCAAAGTGCTTCACACAGCATTCACTCATTCATCCACACATTCAACTTGTCTTACAAAATGTAAGATTTTTGCACACCAGGTCTTGTCTTTCATTTAGTTATATCTTGAATGTGCTTAACTAATTGCTTCAAACATCAACTTTCTTATTTTTCAGGTTTATTAGTTTCATGTGTTATAGATCTCGCTGAGGAATTTAGATGTTATTAGACTGTGAGAAAACTTGAATGGCGCTGATTCAGGACAGAAACATATCCTTGCCAGGAGGAATGTATTGTGATTTTCTGAATTCTCAGTAGAAAATACAAAAGACCCCATTAAGTCGAGGCCTCTAAGGAGCCCAGGTTCAATAAACATCTACGACCAGGGGACAGCTGCAAGTGCAAATTATTAGGACCAGTGCCACAAATAGTTATTTACATTCTATGTATAAAAAATGGTTCCGTAGTGTGCATGTGTACTGGTTTTGTGATTTGCAATTTGAAAGTTCACAACTTCTGTTAGACATCTTTCCCACATCTGAATTTTGATGTCAGAGCATTTGCTGTTTATTTCAAACATATAAATATGAATTCCACATTTTGCTCTATTTATGAGCTACCTTCAACTCATAAACAGAGATCGATCGTGTTCAGTTTCTATTTATGCATTAAGCTAGCTGCTACAGCAACACCAATCAGATGCATAATGCGTGTGTGCACCTGCATCTGTCCCTTTCATCTGTGCATCTCTTAGTGCGTCTGAGTGTGTTTGATTTTTATCTTCCTTCAAATGTGTGTCTGACCTCTGACCTTCCTGGTTTGTTCCTGTGTGGCAGGGCGAGGATAAGCCACAGTGGCTCTGTTAAGCTGAGCATCTACATGACAGTCTACACAATCACCTATGTTATCCTCTTCATCTATGAAGCAGAGGTACAGTATACACATTACACTCTCTACACACATATGCAGTTCTATAGTTAACAGCAAGGCCAGAAGTTTATTCTTACTCATATACATCAGTAATTAAAATTTAGTTGCTCTGTTTATCGCTGCTGGTCTGAACTTTTAGCATCTTTAACTGCGGGAATAGAAAACTGTCTTCAAAAACACAGCCACAAAGATTCATAACAACTTTTAGTTTTATGCATTGAAATAAAATTTAAACACATTAATAATTGAACATGTTCCTACATAACTGGGGCAATTGTTTCTGGTTTCAGTTCCAATGTGGCAAAAACAAGGAAGCCGCCAGAGTGAATCAGAAATGCTAATCTCCAAAAACATAAGGATTTCAAAGCTGCAAGGGAAGCACCAGAGAACAGCCCTCAGAAAGCATGGTTTCTACGGTTCCTAGGTTTCACAGACACAATTTAATTAAATTCACTTCATTAATTTAATTCCAAATGAAAGCAAAGGTCATGTCAGGCTATTTTATAGAGTAGAATAAACAGGTTAATTAAAGTTAAGTTAAATATAATCTCATTCCTCACACAATGCTTAAAGCAAGTGTCTCTGATCTAAAGGTGTTCAGAAAAACTGATTTCAGTCAATGACTTGCTTAAAAAAACAGGATTAAACAGGGCCATGAGAACGGCTTAGAAGAATATTACTGCAGGAAAAATAATAAAACAAAAACACAACTCAAAACTAATGTTTCAGATGAACCACCATTTTTCCGATTTATTCTTCTATTGATGCAGAAAACTCCTGGACATGGTATCAGAAATGAAGCACTTCAGTTTCTTTATGTTCAATAAAAAGAAACCTCAAAAGAAAAACAGGTGTTTATATGGTAAAATAATATAAAAGGTTTTAAAGCTGCTGTGTGCCTGCTTTGCTTATTGGTACTGCAAATAGAGAATATCAAGACAGTAAAAATTGGTAATGAAAACAAATTACACAATAAGAAATTCTTGCTGTTATAGATGGTTGTAAAAACCTGCTTGCATACTCAAAAACATCCAACTAGAAAAGGGATAGATAATATGTTATAGCAAAAAACAAAAACGTAAAAACCTGTTGAATGCAAAGATTTGTTAAATCAGAAACTAGAGAGAGAAAGAGAGAGATTTGTGTGTGTAATTCTCACAAAAATCAGTGTAGCACACTATGATTTTTTTTCTCCATTTATCCCAATGTGTTCAAAATGTGTCAAAGGAGCAGCACATCACAACAATTTACACAGACCTGGTATACATAGTTGGTTTTAATATTTTACAAAGTGTGCCTCATTTCTTAATATTTAGATCCCCATAAAACTCATTTATAGATACAGCAACAAACATGGCAAGATGAGAAACTATGTGGCATCAACTGCAGTCTGACACCTACTAATTAGTTACTTCTACTTATTACACCATTAAACAGATAATGGACAGTGTCCAAGAAACCTGTCAGCCAGATAAAAAGTAAGGATCCAGAGATCTTGAACCAATTAAATATTCATCAACAATTAAAAAAAAACAGCAGGTCTGATTTGTCTATTGGCTCTTAGTTTGTTCACAGACTTAATTAGGATGATAATCATGGTGTTTGTTGACCTGCTAAACATCTTATGATGGTGACATAGGTGACTTGTTGACATTTAGATCTGCATCTCTTCAGTCTCTCTCTGTTGCAAGGAGTTGAACTCTGACTTTTTCGCACTTCACGCAGGCTTTTTTTTGTGAATTAATAATGCGTAATTGCAAGTCCACACAACTGAGAAACTCCATACTGTTTAGTAGAGGAACCTTTTAAAAATTAATTCTTGAAGTTCATTTTTTACCAGTTGTTCAATGATCAATACTTTATGGTTTGCAACAGTCAGACATAGAATAGACAGTTAGATTCAGTCAATAGATACTAACTATTCAACAGAAGAGTTAAAAAAGCACAGTCCCACCACTGGCTTTCCCAATATATGTGAATCAGCCAAATAAATCCTAAATAAATGGATGTCTGGGATTTATATTTGTTCCTCTTCTCCACACAGTATCACTGAAGCTGACTTAATAGTTTCTTAGTTTAGTATTTATTTAAGGGTTTACGTAAGTATGTGAAAATATTTGTTGATGAAGCCCCCAGTTGGAACAGATCGTAAAGTTCTATTCTATTCTATTCTATTCTATTCTATTTTATTCTATTCTATTCTAGCGTACTTTCTAACAAACACACAGGCAGAAACTGATGCATTTAGTGTGAGTTTCCTCTCCACGGAAGGCTCTCAAACTATGTCCACATATGTTAAAGCTTTATTTAGCTTTTTTCTCAATAATCTCATAAATATTCATGAAAGAATGTGCCCTGCAGATGAGCGTGGGCTGTAATGGCTTTTTCTGTCAGAAACTCATTACATTGACATTTTACTAATTATACAAATGCATCAACTTGACTGCAAAACATATAACAAAATTAGTTTTGGATCAAGATTTTAAATTCTGAGAAGAATAAGCATACTTCCTAAGTAAAGAATATAACAATTCTTATTAAAAGTTTACTTTTTATGCACTATATATTTTATATTATAATATTTGCTTTCAGTGGTAAGTACCAGATTAGTGATCTTTACGTATTTCCTTGAAAGTTGGATTTTTCTAATCAGCATACTGAGAAATTTTAATCTTCGTAAACCCCCCTGTTTTTTCTATCTTCTTTAAAGGGATAACACATTTAACCAGCACATGATCTTATGAATTAATAATTCACAGAGGAGCGCAAAGTAGTACATATATCTTTACTCAGTGAGAAGGCTTCTGCACAGTCAGATGTAACGCTGCCCCATTTAGAGACGGTGGATTACAGCCTTTGAATTCAGGGTGGTAATGACCCCAGAGGAGAAGGCTGCAGAAGTATCTGTGCTATTTCTAATATTGAAGCATGCAGCCGTCTCTTCCAATACGTGGTTCTGAAGTGGTATGATTTATCAGCCGCCTGCCCTTTTGCACAGGCGCTGCTATTTAAGAGCTTCAAACTCTGGGGAACTCTGTCTAAAATAAGCGAAACTAGGTTGGAGGAGGAATAGAACTGAAGACTTGAAATTTGGACCGGATACTGTGACTGCAGTTTGAAGTCTGCTAGGCTCTGGTTGGCTGAGTGCATCCCGAATATCTCCACACCGAACTCTTAGCACTATGCATTATGTAGCAGCAAGAGTAACTGTGTAAAGTCAGAGCCTGTATCCAGTCACTGGATTGTGAAATACAATCCATTGTCTGCACATGCAAACACACATCACACACACCCAGACAGAGCTGTGAGCACACATGCCGATGCCCTAGATGTGGAGAAGTGTCAATGTCAAACCTTTGCACAGACTGGAACTAGCTGCATTTGGCTCGGTCACCGCGGCAGATCAGCTAACCCATGAGCAATTCATCATTACGAAATAGGACACAGTCTGCACATTTCTCTGTATTAAGGTTCTGCTTGTTTTTAACGTCTCATCTTCCTGTGCCAGTTCTTTGACCCAGGTGACGTGCTTTACGCCTATGACAGCCCCGCAGGCTACGGCCTGATGGGCCTGCAGCTGGTCGCTTACGTGTGGTTCTGCTACGCCGTGCTGGTCTCGCTGAAGCACTATCCTGAAAAACAGCCCTTCTACGTCCCTTTCTTCACCACATACACTCTCTGGTAAGACACCATCTCCAGTTGTCACTGACTGTTACACCATGTGAGCTGATGAGGCATGTACATTTCTCTGTGATCTTTAAATCTGAATTATTTATGTAGTTCAGTCAAAACAAAAATTAAAGCAGATAGCGGGTGCTTGAGGTGGGGAAGTCCCAACTTAGTGCTCGTCTTATGTTGCAGATAATTATTCCCAGATGAGAGATAGCTGGAGGATATCTATATTAATGAGCTGTTCAGACTTCATGTGTGAGAATATGCAATGCCTGTAAAAAAATAATGTTTCTTGAACTTGTTTCACATTTTGTCCCACTACAACTACAAAACTTGATGCACTTTAATAAAATTTTGCTCTCCCAATGGAAGGATAAGCAGTTTAAACATAACATAACAAAAAGAAATATTAATCCATAAATATGATAGAGTTTGTTTAAGTTATCACAAACTCCCAGTTTATTCCCACAAATATTTGATGGAATGTTTTTAGGAAAAGTCACCATCTTTACTTCCTATGAAAAGTTCCCAGAAATTCAACACAAATTTTTGTCAACTTTCCAACTCCTTACATTACTTACACAGTTGAAACTAGATGTTTACATAGACTGAATAAAGTGATACATACACCATTCTTTCTTAGTTAGAATTACCAAAAGAAATTCTGTTTGCTAAATGTCACAATAATGAGAAACAATATGTCATGCAAAATCATATAAAATACCATAAAACTCATTGATGTTTTTGGTTGTAACATAAAATACAGAGGCACGAACATTAGCAAGAAACCATATGTGCTTGATAGTTCACATCTTATAAAAAAAAGACAAAAATGTTAAAGATGGATGATTTAGTTTCTCAGCTTTTCAACCAGTGGTTCTAATAGCAGAGGCTTAAAATGAAGCTTAGATTACAAAGACTAATATTATCTCTCACTCACTGCAGCAACTATCCCCTGCCTCATTATCCACTTCTCTCCTTCCATCATTATCACTCTGAGCGCTTTACATATTTTACTCCCTGAGCTCTCTGTCTCTCACCATCAGACCATACTCTCATCAGTTACTTTAATGTTCTCCCTCCTCTCTCTTATCTCTTATTTTTTTCTTCCTCAGGTTTTTCGCTGTACCTGTGATGGCTCTGATAGCCAACTTCGGGATTCCTCGATGGGCTCGGGAGAAGATTGTGAACGGCATTCAGCTCGGCATCCACCTCTACGCCCACATCGTTTTCCTTGTTCGTACCACACGCACGTGCTCATGCGGACCCCTGCAGCTTTTTGTAGAGCTAGCATTATTCAGGAGTCATTATTGCCACAGTCTGTCATACATAATTGACAATCCATGAGTTCTTACTGCGTAGTTCGGGAACGTCTCCTCCACACATCATTATCCGTCTCTTTATAACCTTAAACGCAGTGTTCTTCACTAATGGGCCGTACCGTTCTGTCAAATATCTTCGGTCCTCACCACACACCTCTCATGTCTCTGTCTTTACCTAGAGCTTATAGGTTACAGACATATTCCCGAAGCTATCTTGAATAAAAGTTGAAGAATATTTATATTTCTTCACAAACTTATTCTTTTTTAGGTCATTACGAGACCATCAGCAGCCAACAAGAACTTCCCGTATCATGTTCGGACCTCCCAGATTGGGATCTTGCAGTCCAGCCCCAAAGGAGGCGAGGGAGGGGAAAGTTTTCCCCACCATGCCTATGGGAACAGCTCCTTCCTTGGAGATTCTCAACCCAACTTCACCGAACTCTTCTCCATCCAATCAGTAAGTCTAAATGTGATGTGTGTTCCTGTATACATTTGAGTGGCTGATATGCAGTCCAGAACATCTAATTTGAGAACTAATGAAACAAAAGGAAGAACCAGAAACCACAGTGAGATACATATTACGCCACATGTACTGTCTATATAATATCCACTATAAATTCCCCATTATTTTGCAGCGCTTGCTACATTTAATTAGATAAGGGCTCTAGTGTACTCATTTTCTGATGCTTTTTGTGTGTCAAACATAGCTTGAAATTAACTGCTGTCTTATCGAACAGAAGTGCCTGAAAATAGAAAGCGATTGGGGCAGCAGCGCAGTTTGCGAGGGAGCATGTTTTCAGGGATTATTTCTCAGCAAAATACTTATCTCCTCCAGGGGATGACGCATTGCATAACAATACATCTGACACTAAAACTCTTGAGTGGAATTAAATGTAAGTGTGAGCAGAAATTCTGTCAAGGCTTAATTAAGTTGTTGTGTTTTCTCTGATGAATTGTCTTGCTTCGGTTACTTTCGGCTCTGAAGGTGTTGCTTTTTACGCTACATAGAGATGAGTGACAGAAAAAGAGCTGTAATTCTCAGCTACAGCATTCCTCCTTTAATGTAGCAACAAACAGGCTACATTAAAGCCTGTTTGTAATTTTTTGTTTTAAAACATTTATTTTTTAAAACAATACAAAAATTGTGGGGGGGAAAGAGGATTTATAAGGATGTACTGACCTTTACCCCATTTTCTTAAGCTACAACCACCGGTTTTGATGTTCATCTCCATAATGTGTTTGATACGTGACATAATATATTGCTTAATTACCACATTAGTAATTTTACAAAGTCTAAGCAGAACAAAATTCACCATGTGGTGGATTAGTGACCTGGTTTGTTGATAATGATAACTTTGGTATCAGTGCAATTTAAAATGTCTGAAAATATTTCTAATCTGCTTTTATCTATTTCAAGTTCTGATAAAGTAAAGAAATCTAAATTTCAGTGTGAGAAATATGGGAATCTATTTGTTATTGTGAAATCTACAACCTATATCTAAAAGATTTAACTGATGGATGGAAGACAAAGTCCAACTTTGCAAACAAAGATAATTGCAATTTGGTTTATACAGCATGTGATGTCCCTTTTTAAATAAATAAACTTCAGTGAAACCTATCATTCTTAGAAGTCACATAATTACTTAATTATGTAATTATTAATTATGAGATTAAATTACCTGTGTGTAATGTAATCTCTATGTGTCTAACTATTCTGTAAAGGATACTAGGGTACATTAGTAACAAACATTATAAATATAGAGGAACCCAAATGTCAGATTAGAGATAAAGTTTTGTGAAGATTTAAATCAGGGTTTCATTAGTAAGCTAGTCCAAACATACAGATTAATTTGACCTAAAACTGCAGGACTTAAAAATTTGTCTTTATAGAGACTTTGTAAAAAAGTTAAATCTGTTGATCCAGATGAAGAATAAAATTCCAGTTAATTATGTTGCCAGATTTTTTTATTAGGGTTTGTAATGTTTCAGAGTAAATACCAGCTTCTCATGAGATCATCAGTTTCATGCATGAGCACTCAGAGGTACTTTGAGTTAACAGATTTAGGGTAATGATGGGCTGAACGAGATTATCCATATGCAGGTTTCTTGCTGTATATAACCAAATCTTTATTTTATCCCATTCAAACATTCTCAAAGGTAAATTAGCATGGTTTTCAATTTGTCAGAAGATCTTAGTGCTGAGAGTTTTGAAAGTCTAGAGTTTCTTTGTTCCGCCTAGCATATCTTCTTGTTTGAATTTTGTCATTATCATATAAATGATGCCTCAAAACTTGTTTTTTAATTCCAGGATCCAGTGAAGACCGTGGAAGAGACAGTTGCTCGTAAAGGACCCGATGTGCCGAGGAACAGCGAACAAAAGATTATTACCACTGCTGCAGACTTAACCATGATATTGCCCCCACCTCCACCTCCGATACCCCCACGCCCCGCCTCCCGCTCTCCCCCAATGCCCCCTCGACTTCCATCCTTCACAGAGTACTTCAGCATGCAGAGTGGCGGTGGAGCAGGCTTTGGGACGAAGGCATGAAGTAGATGAGAAAGCTGGAAAGACTGTGGCAGAAAGGATGAAGGCTACAGACAGAATTTACAAAGCTGGTGGGAGAGAAAAAGGTCACCCTAAATAACAGAAGAATTATAGATGAAGGGACATACATGAGAAGTCATCACAAAAGTAAATCCCTAAATGGTCCTTTTAACTTGGAAATGGAAATGACCTGTATGGAGAAGCTAGGGGGGATGGCTAAGACGCAAATGCTGAGGTTGTAAAAGAATAAAGAAGCAATAAATATTTGATGCTGACCAGTTGAAGGCACACGGGAGAGAGATGACAAAGTGGATGTAGCCAGAGCAATAGAATGATAGCTGTGCACAATGTGGAAATGAACAAAATTCTTGAAATACTTTTATTCAAAAATTCATGAGGATTTGATGGTGTGCCTGGAGGAGTTTGTAAATAGCTAAAACTGTTGAGAGCAACAATTATGTATAGTTTTATTTCAAAATACGAGATTAATTCATGTTTTCTTTCCCCTAAACATGACATTCCAGTTGGTGCTTCGACCACAGAGAAATCCCATGCCTTTATGTTTAAAATTCATTAAAAAGAAAAAGAAAACTTTTTTATGTTTAAGACATTTTTGATAAAAGTTAGATATATTTATGGTATATGGAGTCTGTTGTGTTTATTTATATTGTTACTGTATAAGCCCTCATTGGAGCTGGTTTTTCTGGATCAATATACTGATGTGTAACTGTAAATTGTCACATTTAGTCTGGGCACCCCAAAGTACAGTACTCGTAAAACATGCATGTTTGTGTTGTATTTTCCGTCCAAAAAGCAGATATATGTGCTCCATGTGACCATAGAATATTCGCTTATTGTGTGTGTTGAAATCCACACTTCTGTAAATACATACAATAGGCTGCATTATGCTATTTTGTTTTACTGCAAAACCTTTGTTAATTACTATTCAAATCAAAGCTGTCTTGCAGTATTTTTAACCAATAAGTAGAAGTAGGCATGGGCTGGTATGATATTCTGAGTTCTGGTAACTTTAAGATAAAAACCACCGTTTCACAACATATTTTGAAATGTTTAAACTTAATATTTAAAATGAGAGAGCCCGCAATCAGAGATTCATGGATCATTTCTGATTTTGTAAACATCCAACATCCTGTTATTAACTTCTAGCATATTCTAAATTTTCTGAATAATTGCAACAGTATTAAAAATGTACTTGTTTTTGCAATTTTGCAATGATTGGGTATGTAAAGTAAAGAGGTAATATCACAATGTGCTTGTATGTGTATATGAGAGAGAAAGAGAATATGCTGTAAAAAAGGGTTTCTCTGTTATTTTAAAACTAAAACATAATTTCTGAGCTGATATTTTGAGAAATCTTTAGCCACCTTTATTAATATTTAGCATGGTTAGGATTAGTAACCATTAACAACTGGAAACACTGATTGTACTCACCAGTTTGTATCTTCGCAATTTCACACTCCAATGTCATTCTTAAACGGTTCTTAAACTTCCTTACCAAAGAGTGTTGTTACACCACTGGTCAGCAAAAAGATAATTTTTTTTCTCAGTTCCCACAGGCTGTTCAATAATCTGAGCCGGTTGAGCTGAAAATCAGCCGTGTCTGCTCATCAGCTGACTTGTCTGTTTATGTATTTTTAAAACATTTTCTAATTGTTTTCATTTTAAAAAATGATCTAAAACTGCTTTTACCACTGATGCTAGAAAACCTAATATACTACTTCTCATAGCTCTGAAAGCATATTTCTTTTAAAATGATCTTATGCACATAAAGAGGGTGAATAGTTTATCAATAACATTGAGAATGTGAAGTATTATTTATAAGTGACCATTCAACCTTGTTAAAATCTTGAACAAATTGACATAAGTTAGTTGCAGTATAAAGTAAACTCCTATTTTTCAGCACATCCTTTCTTTGGTTTGTCAATTAGAGCAGCTTAAATATACATAATGGTTTTGATGATAGTACTTTTCATAATAATAATAAAGCTGAGTACCTGCCCATGCCTAGTAAAATATTATTTATACTGGGCTGTTTTTAGTTAGAATATCCCTGATTTTAACTGTCATGTCTGTGTTTGTGGATGTTGGTGAATATACTGATGCAATACAGCACAAGGACGGGGGTGATGCTGAAGTTAGTCACAAGTCACAATTTCAACTTTATTTGGTTAAGTCTTCTTGTAAAGACGTCCATCAAAATGGGAATTCCATGATTTTAAAAACAGCGATGCCTTTGCATGTTTTGGTAATTGGATTTTCAAAAAACAAACAAAACAAAAAAAAAATCAGGAATGACTAACATTGAATGATTTGATTTTAATATTAAGGCAGCATATTAAATTGAAATAAAAGCCGTTATTTGTCTTGCGTAGTAAAAAGTGGTTGAGCAGAAATTTAACTTTAATTTTATATGATTCATATTTAAATCCTAAGATATTCACAATTGACCAGTTTACTTTGCATTCCTAGTTAACCAACCAATTATGTTGGTTGCATGTTGTAATACTTGGAGGCTCTGGTCCTCCTGTCTGCTTCAAACATAACTTATGTATATATTTTTACTATTTGAACTATCTATTTTTCTTTGCTGATTATTTAAATTATTTTAACGTAGAGGAGGACATTTAAATGCCTGCTCATCTGGTTTTAACTACAAAACAATAGAAGGTTGCATTTCACTTTTATATGTTTTATTTTAAAACTAAAATCAAATAACCTCCTGTTTTTTGTTGCTGTCGTTTTCAATTCTTGGTTTCATACCCAAGTACCAAAACAAGCATAAACCCAACAGGCTGTTTCTCTCTTCAGTGTTTTAAAGAAGGAACTTTATTCTCACCCCTGTCTTGTATCAGAACCATAGATCATTACAGTTGATGGCTTTTTACACCTAAATGTTTAAGCTGTGCAAAAAGCTGAACAAATATTCATACATTTTTTTATCCCCTTATAATGGGAAAAAAAAAAGTCTTGTAGAAGAAGCTGTGAAAGCAGCAACATAACTGTACATTTTGTCTGTCCTGCATGGAGCACTTTAATGTTCCTGGTCTTGGTCTGTTTATTTGTGCGGATCCATCTTATAGGACTGCTTTAAAAACCTGTATTCACACTTCATGGAGAATTATTCCTACCTGTAAATACGGACTGAAACGGTTTTTCGGACATTTTTGGGAATAATTCATGCTTTGTTCGAAACAAATTTGGTGGTTTTATCTTGAATTAGAGAAACTGTTGTGCTCAGCTTCGAGCCGTCAGATTAATCAGTGGCAAACTTGTTGTCATGGAGTACCAATGTTAGGACTGTGGTGTGTAACCTGTAGGAGTGTTTCCAGAAGTGTAACTTTGTGAAACTGACAGATACTTGAATTAGAATACTAATTGTTGCTTCTGAATATGTCTGGTTTGTATTTGGCATATCTGCCACTTTGTCTGCTGTTGCCATGACTTGACTGAACAGACACAGAGAGACGGGGAGAGGCGCACTGATATCGGAACATTACTTAAGCTTTGTCAGTGCTCACGTTTGATTTGTCATAAAGTGTTGTGGAGAAAGAACTTGAAGAAAAGATTTATGTGTGCATGACGGAGAACAGCACAGCTTATAGGCTACTCAGAGTGATCTGGTTAAGAGCACATCACAAAAGCACCATTCAGATGCATTTTAATGGTGTCAAATAATATTAATTATAAAGATGCTGTACATATATCCTTTTTCTCAAAATAACTAATTAAAATATGGTTTTATTTAAAGCATTGTCTGGCTGTTTTATTTGCTTGCTGTGTTGATTTGTGAGCCTGTGGCGTTCCAGTGAGGAACCAGGGCACGAGTCCAAACACTAAATCTGATATTTGTTTATTGTGTTTGGGATTTGTTCTCATTAGGAGGGTCTATTAAAGTAAAACGCTCTGGGGACGGTTTCCAGTCTGGTCCTGATCTGAAGCGTGCAGCCCTAAATGTTTTACAGTCATTACCAATATGTTGATCTGTCTAATTAAACTGTCCAAAGCTATTACTGAGCTTTCAGTGAATGTTTAGCGATTAGATCTGTATTTTTTTCCCGTTGTGATTCAGTCTAAACTCATATTTTAAAGACTTACTTTAACCTTTTTTTTTTCATTTTATAGGGAAAACGTTTGTCATTTTATGAGCTAAATACGGCACTCCTTTTTGTCTGCACACTCTAATAAGTGCTAATTGAAGTGCAGATAATTAAAGTTGCCTCTTAATAAATTAGTCTCTTTGAAAGATGAATGTATTTTTCACATAAATACAATGTAGAATCATTATACGGTGAAATATGTTTAATTTAATTGTCAAGGATTTTAGTTTACCGCTAATGAAGCAGCAAAATGAGAACATTTAAATTATGGATGTTCAAATTGTGGCTCTGGGGCAGTTTGTGGTCTTGTTTGCAGAATTGTTTTAAATCAGCCACATCGGAGGTTTTTCAAGCATGACAGGCCTGACTAAGGTCATGTCCCAAAATCACAATCACACTTAAGACCAGACTTTGACTAGGCCAGTCAAAACTCCTTATTTTTCATTTATTCAGAGGTGAACTTATTTTATTCTTCACAAACCAACACACTTCAACCACTATGTTTGTGGAGCTTGTTGATGCTTTGCTGAAATGCTTTTGGTTTTGTCAGATAATAATGTGACGCACATCTGTGAATAGAATATTTTCTGAAAGGTCTTGTGGACCGTCAAGATGTTCTTTTTGACATTGACCTGATATAGACCTTTGTGTTCATTTTTAACTCTTCCATAGATTGGATTTGTGCTGAATCTTTTTGTCCTTCTTCAACCAGGAACACTGACCTTAACTGAGGTAGATAAAAAAATATCATGCACAATATGAGCCTTTAGGAACCAAACACTACTGCAGATTCACTGATACAAAATTATTTTTGACATTCACTCACAGCAGGAATTAAGATTTCAGGAGCGACTAAAAAAAATAATGTCAGGTGAAGCAAGTAAGAAAAGGCTAGACGTGTCTTAATGCATAAACTTCAAGCTTTTAAGACTGAAAGAACATTTATTGCATCACTCAACTTTTAACTCAACTATTTTCGTAACCTTATTTTACTCATTGGGAAACACATATTTGAATTTTGCGTGATGGCTTTGCGGTTTCACTCATGTTCGACCTTTATGAAGGGAGCAGAATTTGTTGTCCAAAGCCCACATTCCTTGTTTTACAACTCATTAGCAGAATCCTCTGTTTAACTGTTCAAAGTTCATTAGATTATTTTGTGCATAATTGTGTTTTGAAGAGGTTCAGACACATTTTAATAGAAATCAATAACCTTTTCATGCAACAGTTTACAGCAGGCAGTTTCATTGATTTTTTTTTTTTGTTGCTCAGATTTAACAGATGCCTATGCAGCAGCAGTTTTCATCTTCTTTAGAAGATCCGTGACCAGAACCTGCATTAATCTAAAACACTGAAGACATAAAACAAACCTGGAACTTTAGTTTGGAAAATTAAACTTTATTATCACACAATCAGATGTATTATTTTACAGATCAATTCTTGTTTTCAGATCACATTGGACATGTGAAGACTTGTATTAAGGCTCTTTCTGCAACATGAGAAAACAAAAACATGGGAATATTTAGGCTTCAGCAGCCAACACTCTTGCCCTCGCCCTCTCCTCTCTGTAGCCTTTGAGGAGCTGGTTGATGAGAGTCAGTTCATTCTCCTTCTTCACAGGATAAAGAGGTGGAAATGGGTTGCCTTTGTACTCCAACACGGCCATCTGGGCTCTGTCCAGGTTCTCTCTGTTGGGGATCCGGGCCATCCGCGTGTAGCCAGTTGAATGATTTTCAAAACGCGGAGCGAGGACTTTAAAGAGCTTCGGGACGAGATCCTTTTCCTGGAGAGAGGGAGCAGGACGCAAACTTCAAACAAACTACTGTCCATTACGCAGCTTTTACCTTGGCAAGGATGAAGAGAGCTGCAAACACGCACCGTGAGCCAAAAACTGGCCATTTTCATCGCCTTCTCATCTGTGTCTCCTTTCTTGGCATAGTCGATCAGCTGGGCAGATGAAACAAAAAATATCCACAGTCAGAAGGACTTAACGTGTAAGAGAATTCAGATTGTGCTGCATGATTACATTTACAAACAGGTAGCAGAGTTTCTACATAAGGTTCAACCAGACTTCAGGAGAATCTGCAGGATTACTAGAAAGCTTTACTAAAGCACAAAGCTAGGCTTAAACATACGGAGAAAACCCGGTACAGACGAGGCTTAGCTGAGCTACAGATGAGGGCCAAATTTTTATAATTTGACTTCTCAATACATAACTGACATATTTTATTAAGTGTAGATATTTAACAACTTTCCTGGTTTAATTTAGATTTAAAATATAAATGAGCAACTTGTCTATTTATTGGTGCCGCTATCAATTGGGATCTTTGAAGAAAATCAATTCATCAGTAGCTGCTGGACAGTCAGTGCATTATTTGAATAGATGTTTGAAAAACAAAACAAAGCATTATATTTTTAGACACTTAAATATATACAATGTTGCTGTATTTCTAAAGAGATATTGCTTTCTCAGCAGACAATATAGCATATATAATTTAACAACTCTGAAATAAAAAAGCAATTTTACTGAAAATTAGACACAGGGGAGCCTTAACCTTTCGTTCGGCTGATCACACGTTTCGTCTAAGGAATAAAAATAGCTGATAGTTGTCGGATTCCGAGCTGCGTGATCTGTTTATTGATGACATGAGGATTATAGAGAGAAATCTGTGGAGACGGACATTAGCAGCATCAGCAGCAGCAAAGAGGATACATGTTCAAATATCCTCAGGGCAAAAAAGAAGTTTGGAGTTTAGGCCTATGCAGGAGCTCCACCTTCTGGGTCTGCTTCAAGCTCAGTGGTGAGAAATGTTGGAGAGATTTCACTAAGTCTAGCAGAAACAGAAACTACCGTCAGTAGGCAGAAGTCTTCCATTGACGAGATCAGCGTCACACCATCACTGGTGTTTGCATCTGTTAGCAATTTGTGTCAAACTGTAATCAAAGTGCTGTGCATAAAACACACCGAGCAGAAATCTTAAAAAGGACCTGCAGAGTGTTTTAAGCTCTTTAAATATTTCTACTTTATGTTGTTTCTTCATGGGAAAAACAATCTAAATAACAGCATTTAGCAGTACAATCTGACAAAATAAGACAATGTTACCCCTATACAGATGAAACCATCAGTTTACATCATTGATATAAAAAGATATATGACCTTTGGTCCTGGTTGTCTCACATTAAATTAAATAAACGCTTCCTATTTTATGTCAGTTAGAGTTTAATGAAACTATGTCTATTTGTTAAATGCCAGAATTTGGTATAATTGCTTTTTAAACTGTACGACTTGGGTCAGACAGTTTTGTTTATTCTTCCCCTCCACAAAGTATTAAAATGTAATTATTTCAAAAATACCATTAAGCGGATTGAAATGAACAAGAATATGAAACTTTTAGTCTAATTTATTGTCAGTAAGAAAAAGAGTTGAGTCTAATGTATGGCTTCAATTGTACATAGATAATCTGCATCTTTAAATAACTGAAAAAATATAAATAAAGGCGTACATGAAAACTAACAAATAAACAACTTGCCGTCTTTTTAAGCAACCGTATATTTTAAAATGTGGAATTTGGGAACATTCAAGCTTGTAAGAGGTAAGAATTTTAACCCAATTTGCTTGTGAGCTCCAGAGAAACAGGTCAGAGTTGCAATGAGCCATTGTTTCTGTCCGATCAGGAGAACCGGTCTTGTGCGAAATTCGGTTCCCCTGTGAAAATCTGTTCCCCCTGTGTCGGGAGCGCGCATTGCTGCCAGAGAGGC
>CAEFZY010058976.1:0-26498 GCA_903066815.1 Brachyrhaphis roseni | reverse complement strand
TCTGCATAACACACGTTTATGAGCTCAAAAATGAATAGATTCATCACGATTTGTTACCTCTCTGCCGATGTAGGATTTTTCATTTTCAAAGATTAAGGCCAGGTTTTGTACCGTGTTGGTTTCAAAGAAGTTGTTGATCTCTGCTTCGCTGAGAAAAACAGAGAAAACAAAAGAGATCTGGTCGTCAGTAAAATACACCGATAACATCACGGCTAAATCCCTGAAGGATTTCTGATCACCGTATATGTCAGTCATATATCTTGTTAAAAACCCTTTTCTTACTGCCACATCCTCACACAACAGTCACTGAGAAAGGAAACAATAGCTGCGGACATGTCCTGTGGCCTGCTATGAACAAATGTCCCTTTGAGGAAAACATCAGACACAAAGCCTCCCACAAGAGAAAGTCACAGCTCAAATCCAGAAAGAGAATAAAAAACGGAGCCATGATGTTTCTCTTTAACGGTCAGAACAGAAATAAACTCCACTTCCTGCTTGGTTTTCCTGCTGAATCGTCACAATGAGCTGCACACAGGCTGCAGGGCTTGTGTCTGTATTTGTGCAGAAGAGTGTCCAGGCAGAGGAGGGGGCCTTTGTAGCAGAAATAAACAAACGAAAACTCCGCTGAGCGAAAACTTGTTGGCCATCCTGGTCGACTTCTAGCTTGTTCCAACTCTCAGGATTGTAAAATTTATTTTTAAAGATAAGCAACAAAATCATGTGTCATGGCTTCTCTGTGTTTTTAGCAAACTAAGTCTGGCAGTAATAAATAGAAAATATAAAAGGGGAAGTATGGTTTCTGTAGCTTAAAAATAATAATAAAAAAAACAAAAAAAATATAGAAAATAAAGTTGAAAATGATAAAATGGAGAAATTATACAACCAAGTCTGACATATTTTTTCCTCTCTTTTGTTATTATTGTCATGCAGTTGTTTCAAAAAGAAACCACAAAGTTAACAGCAACTGGAGATGCTTGATATTGTTTAACATGTTTTGATACCATTGTTAAGGTACACTTGTGTTTACCTGGTGGGCTCCAGCGGGGGGCAAGCAGGGGGCCAGGGATCACCAGGAGACTCCAGACTGTCTATGACCATGTGGCGGATTTCTTGAACATCACGGGAAAAACCTGAAATCGACAAGCCGTGAAGGTTTTCTGCAGGCACTCCAGCTGGATTATAATTCGCTGAGACACAGAGGAGACTCCCTGAACAGAAAGGCTAACAAACGACTCTCCTGTTAGGAGACAACATCATAAATACTGCGCATAATATAAAAACATGTAAAGGCTAATCTGTTTTATATAAATATGGTACTTGTAAAATATTTAGTCCTGCATCCAGATGGACTATTCAATGTTAAAAGTAGATTCAAACAAATGCTCCTTTATTTGTTTCAGTGTAAGTGCAAGTACCTCTGTAGGGCTTCCCTGATGAATTTGCAGATGAGTTGGCATGGAAGAACTGTAAAGTTGAAAAAAAAAAAAGTTAGAGCAGATTAGACGACCCTCGCATGTGACCGCAAGAGATCCCAGCTGAAGTTTTACAAAGGAGGAGGGGCTTCTCCCGCTGCCCGCCTTGACCCCCAAATCCCTCCTGCTTAAAATGAGTCGCAGATGTTAAAGCTGCACCGTGAGCTCAAACAGAAGGACCTCTTTGTTTCATTGGTTTTCACTGGACAACGCAGAGCAGAGGCTTTAAAACACACGGCTGCAGACAGACTCAAGGCGCTGCGAACACAGATGCTTGAGGTGGGATTGTTTCTGTTCCAAATCACCGTAGATCTGTAAATCCTGCATAAACAATCTGATCCTAATCACCACAAAACTATCTCTCATTTCTCAAGTAAGAATGTAAAGATACTCAACAGAGCACTATCTGTCCAAGAGATATGATAATGAATATCCCCAAAAAATCCTAAAAATACAGAAAAATAAAATTACACACTTTCTGTATTCTGACATAAAAATATTTCATAAAATGACTTGGAATTATTATTTGAAGAGAAAATCTGAAAAATTCAAAACATGAATGTTTAAAAAGGGAAGCTCACAAGAAAGTTAAAACTAAATGTGGAAATTAATGATTTTATGACTGCTTTGGAAAACAAAAAAGAAATCTACTGAGGCGTTTTAGATACTTTAGTAACAAAATAATGCATTTTAATGTATCACAGCAAGACACACAAATGCAGGAAATGCCAGGAAGCTAGTTTCTCCTTTAACTACTTCTCTTGTAGATATGCTTTCTTCACTTTAAAGTAATTTTTAAAATTTTCCTTAAATTTTGAATGTAGATTTAACTTGGTATTCTATCAATTAAAAGGTGCCAATTATTAATTCAGGTCTTAATGTCTGTATTTATACAGCCAATTCTGCAGTTGTTTTTTGTGGGTATTATTTTTTTTTTAGCTCTGATTAATTTTACATCTGGTTGGTTGACTTTTTTCATTTTCTCTAATCCTTCATGCATCCGACGTTCTGCATCTTTTGCATCTCTTGGAACAGACACATCTGCTGGAAGTGCCTTATTCATTTTGCTCTGATCCTCTGTAGTCATTTTGTCCCTTAACGCCTTTAGATACAATAGTTGTATTGTATGGCGTTTTGTGAGTCTTAGATGAATACATAAGTAAAAACAAAATTTATTGACTTCTCGCATGGGTTCTGTATATCTCTGTAACCCAGACATAATTGCAGTTTTACTAAAAAAACAAAAAATAAACCAAATAAAGAAACACTTTGTGTGGCTGTGTGCTGGCAGTCTAAATACCTTTATGGTGGGATATCCTCTGATTTGGTACTTCGTGCAAATTTTGACATTTTCATCAGCAGCACAATCTATAGCAGCCATGTTCACTGCTGGTTTCCACTCTGAACAAGAGACAGAAAATGAGAGAGGAACATTTAGTGCGGAGTCACTGCGCACTGTGTTGACTCTGTACGTTTGCACAGGAGCTGATAAGTCATGCTGAGAAATGATCCACTCACTGACTGCAACTGACCTTTCCACACTTCCTACATTTAAAAAAAAAGTACTAAATGCGCAAAAACATAGCATACACTATAAAACTTCAGATAAAATGTCAGAAATAAATAACTCAGAATCGTCAGAAATCCTGGCTTAGCCAGCAAGAATTCGAGGCTGTTGTTGCTGCTGCACCTCAAAGTTAAATGAAAAATTTCATCACATTTTACAACCACAAAACATAAGCAGATCAAATTCAGGTTCTTCTACTCTTTTTCAGGGCAAATTATCTTAAAGTGCACTTTTCTTATGTCAGAATAAGCACTGGAGCCACATCTCTCTAAAAAGAAAACCCCATTATCATATATTGGTGATGATGTGTCGTCTGGAACAGCATTTGCAAGTTTGTTTTTTCTGATTAAAAAAAGGACTTTTCCAGGGGGGAATATGTCAAACGGATGCAAGGCTGCGTTTTGGCAATGCAGACAACAGATGGATAAGTGAGCAATCCTACTTTCACCCAGATTTCTGCATAACACTGGAGTCTGGACAGAAAGAAAATCTCTCAGTTTTAGGTAAAGCATCAACCCAAAGTTGGAGGTATGAGGAGAAAACACAGATTGAGTCAGGACCTGAAGCTGACTGGAGGACTTTGTCAGCATAAAGTTTTTCCTAAAATGTGTTTAACCATTTCCATTTTAGTTTTAGTGTATCGTCTTTGACTAAAAAAAAATGTTAGATGATGTAATAACTTGGTTTTTTTGGGTTTTTTTTTTATGTCTGAGCCAAATTAATGAAAGACTGTGTCAATAACCAGCACATTGGTAACATTAGCCTGAACATTAGTCTATTAATATTTTTTCTACTTTGTACATTGACATAAATGTAACCAAAAAGTAAAACAATGTAAAGTAGTAAGATAATATTCAGATATTTATTAATAATAATAATAATAAATTAATTAATTATTCTCAAGTTTTTTATTCATCCCTACAAACCAAGTTGTCAGTGGCAACACACTAACTCCAGCCTCATCAGATTCTTTACCCTTTACTGTTTTTCTATTATTATTTGCTCTCACTCTTCTGTAAATGAGCTACAGAAACAGCCTTGACAGGATGTTATTTAGAGTCTCAATAGAGCCTAGAATAAAAACTATTTAATTAGATCACATGCTCTATTTAACAGACAGACAACAACAGCTTGCTGCACCAGCAGATGCCATGCTGGTAGAAGAAAATCCAGTCCAAAGAAAGACTGAAAGAATGAATTACGCATTTTTAGCACTAAATATTTCACTGAAACTTTCCAATAGCTTATCTGACTAAAAAATACACTTGAAAAAAGCTTCTCAATAAGAAATCTGAAACAGAAGAGAAGGTTGTTATCCAAATGGTAAAGTTGGGAACTGAAAGAAACATTGTTAACTTTCTATTTCAAGGACTTGGGAGTCGTTGCTTAGGTACAATATGACCAACAGCAGAGTTGGTACATGAAATAAGAAAATATTGCTGCTGCTACTAAAGGCAAAGATAAACTAAATTCTCCCTGAACTTTCTGACAAAAGTTGTACACATATCTTCGCATATGACAGAGACATATCAAATATATATATATAAGTTAGGATCTCACTTAACTTTGGGCTGCCTCTGCTTTTAGTTTACTGTTTTTATAGTACCCACCTCAGAGATAAGGGCCACGGCTGAATGAACCATAAACAGAATGTGATTTACTTTAAGTTAACCTCATTGTCCAACAGTGAGGTTAACTCACTGTTAACCTTTATATCACTTGTGCTGAATCACTTTTTTTTTTTTTTTTTAAATCTAAGAATCAAAACAAGATTTTTCTTGACATTGACAAGAATTTAAATATTGTTGATCTATTTCTTGTGTTTTTTTAAGTAGTGTTTTTCTTTTTTGACTTGTGCATGGAGATGTTAAGAAATGACTGAACGATAAATCAACACTTAATCTCAAACCCCAGTTCTCAAGAACCAGGGTCTGCTTTTTTTTTCTTTCTTTCTTTTAAATGGAGTTCTATGGTGAAGTTGTACCATAGAGTAACCTGTCTATGTACCAGGTTACTCCTGGTACATAGACCTAACTTTCCTTGTGCTTCCATTTTGTACAAACCAAGCAGAAGCCAGTGAGTAGTCAATGGTGTGCCAGGAGCAAAATGGATATTTACCATCTTTAAAAAACAAAAACAAAAACAGCCATCTTTAATTTTGTATTGATTTGTGACAGTACTATTATACAAACCGCTGCTATGTCTGCACTGACATAGCAGCGGTGTGTGATGCCCTGTCAATAAAAGGATCACAAACAGCCCTATATTTCGCATATACCTTCGGCTGGCTTTGTATCACCCTGTAGGTGAATGTAGAACAATATTACTTGTATTCTAATGGTATTTTGCAACATCTAAACAGGATTGCATTAATGTTTGTTCATTTAATATCTCAAAGTATAGTTTAATTTTGTGCACTTACTACTAAAAACCATTTAAGAAAAAGTTACATGAAAGCTCATTAGCCCATTACACCACAGTCAGAATAATATCATTGTGCAAACATTCTGTGCATCCGGGTGAAACAAGCAGCAGATCCACACCCACCTTTGATGTCTCTGGCCAGCTTTTTATAAACTGGAGAAAATGAGATGCAGTGGCCGCACCACGAAGCGTAAAACTCCACGATCATAGCGGCGGAGGAGTTCACCAGAACCGAGCCCACGTTCTGCTCTGACAAGAGCACGATCTGGTCTGAAGCCGTGTACAGTCCGGCCTCGGCGGCAGGAGGAAAAGCGAGACACAAGCAGATGAAAAAGGCTGCAGTCGCTGTCACGCCGACAGAAATCTCGTGTTCTTCACCGAATCGAGACGTGGCACGGCCGGAGCGCCGCGCCATCTTCCCCATCCGAGCAACAGCTGCACCGCGAGCCGCGACTCTGAGCTGCGACGCTCTCTGGACCGCTGTCACAAACTTCACTCAACTTGTTCTGCCCACTGTTTGTTTAAGGTCAGCGCCCTGAGTGGGCCCTCCCACTGCCGAGCGAAGGGCCAAAACCCACAGAGCAGCATTGACAAGCTCTCCGCGTTCTCTCGTCTCTGATAAAAACAGAGATAAACTGTGAGATGAAGGCGCTGTGAAACCGACGTGGAAGAAACACGGTGCTTCACGCACACAGGAAGCACACTGTAAAAGACTGACGTCGCAATAGACATTTTTATTATTAAAAAATAACATGTTTTACCCAAGGAAGAGGGAACATGTGTTTCAGATGCTCAGTGACTAAGAGCAGGAAACCAAAAGCACAAAATCCCTCCATTTATTGTTAAACTAAAAAGTTTGGACACTTTTCTTGACACAGAAATTCAGTTTTTATGCAACCAATTTCCATGACTCTAGGTTGCTATTAAGTTTATTCAGATTGAACGCAATTTATTGCAAAAGTGAACAAAACTCAATAAAACCTAAGCTTTTGTATACCTCTGTGCTGGTGCATTAGTAATGTGGACAAGATGTTTATTTTGGGTTGATCTTATCCTTCTTCTGATCATTTAATGTTCTAAATTATCAAAAAATACCTGGAAAACATTTGCAATGAATTCAACAAAGCAACAGAAAACCTGTTCAAACGGCTAACATATTTTTATTCTTAGTTTAAATCTTGGTCTCTTTCCACCCTGTGCCATTTGTCCCAAACCCACGATGAAAACAGGAAAAACAGGCAATGTAAAAATGCAAACTGTAAAAACCTGAAACAGTTTGGCAAAATCTTCGTGGATAAAGACCAAGAGCTGCTGTTGAACACGTGGGACTCTTGGACCCCTCTGGTTGATTTGCATGAGTCTCATATCACAGAGATCAATATCACCACAAGTACTCACTTAGTCTACGCAACACAAATGATGAAAAGAATTGCACAAGGAGAAAGTCATACCACCTCAAGTACATCTCAAATAACCAAGTCCCTCTGGGGTTCTCTTCTCACAAATATAAACATGAAACTACATGCCAGACAAGAAAATCAACATGCAGTTCAAAATGAGCCAGAACCAGTGAAATCTCAAGCCCCTGTGGAGGCAGAGAGGTTTAAGGCGAACCTCGAGAATGTTGGTTTACATATTTAGAGAAGTTTAAATTAATGAAGAGGCTCGATTATTACTGGTTCTTGCATAAATGCCACCCTGTACCAAAAATCTTATTTTTTCTTTATACAAACCCAATTTTAAAGGATTAACTCAAGCTTAGAGTAAACTCGTGCAGCAAATTTACTTGAAGTATCCATACTTTACCATGAAAAGACACTAGATGTTTGTCAGTGAAATGCAATTTTAATTTAGAAAAAAAAATATAACATGTTCATTGTCTTACACAAAAAAGGGAAACTTAAATAAAATCCATTTACAACGCTTAACTAAACTAATTGATGCTTCATTTCCAAATGAGATGATCTGTGCCTTTAAAACGACTTGGTACAATGCCACAATGACAACATGTAATCCTGGGTTTTACAGAAACCAGCAGACAAACCACAACATCCGAGTTCAGTCGCGAAAGTAAACATGGAGGGCAAAGCCCTGCGCTGGCTGTCGGCACTGAAAGAACTTGAACTAATTACTTTTCCACCCAGCAGAAAACATGACGGCACAACTTATTCATGTAGAAACCAGTGAAAGCTTTATTTACAGTTTCAAATTTTCTTTAGTTAACAAATATATACTATGTACATATTTGCAAAGTAAACAGTATTTATTTTACAACAATCTTTCAGGTTACAGTAACAGTGGGTCAAACTGGGTCGACAGAGTATTTACACCCGTCAGCGTCTCGCAAGACATTATAAATATTCACAAACATTTCCAAAGGTAGGGTGGGGGAGGATCTATGCTAAGTTACTGGGGTAAATATGTCGAACCAATGTAATTGTTTTTATTTTTACTGTTACAAAACCAATTTGCTTTTCTAAGGGTTAAAGCTATGCTACATTGTTATGAAGAAAACTGACCTCAGACCAAAACAGACGCTACAACTTCATCAGGGGTTTAAAAGCTGCTTGGTTTGTGCATCAAAACTACTGAAGTTGACCAAATACTGCATAGACACAGACGGGAAAGTAACTTCATCCCAAACACAATCAATTAAAAGGGACAATTCCAGGGTTTTCCAGAACATCCTGCAGGTGTCAAAATTAAATAACATATGCCTTTAGAGCAGATAAAGACTTTTACAGCATGGCGATTCTTGTATCAAATGGTTTTGGTCTTTTAATACATTAACTATACACCAATTGAACAAAAAAGAAAAAAAAAAGAAAGCAAAGAAAACTCAGTTTAAGGTCACTTCCACTCTAAACAGTCAATGAGGATTAGAGAGCTCTGCAACACACGCCACACACAGCCTGTTCAGAGTTTTGTTTGATCAAAGCCGGAGAATACAAATAAGCCCTTGGATGTGCTCAGAGGCATCAGCGCAGTGACTCACTCTGTTGGTTGGAGTCACTCATCAGTGGACGATCGGCTCATTTCTTAAAGTACATCAGTAAGAGTGAGTCGACAAAAAGACGGCAACTTTTAGACTTCCTCAGACAGCGTTTGGCTCATGCTGAGGCGCAGGGGAATGACAGAGATGTGAAAAATGTTCTTGATAAGGCAGAAAGTTGAGGACAGGAAACTAGGAAGAGCAGTCGTTTGGAGGCTTCTTTTGCAAAAACGGTAGAATACAGACGAGAAATGACACATTCAAAGAAAACAGGTCCAGAGGATGTTGAGAGATCAACTCACAGAGTACTAAACGCAAGGAGGCACTTAAATGGAAAATGGAGAATTTTCTCAGAGTGAACAAACAGGGTGCTTTATAAGGCTTGCCCAGAGATGCAGTAATTTTGCAGGAAAACACATGATGCTACAAAATCACACGTTATTTGTGGCGGGAGAGGTTTCTCTATGTTTGGAGAAAACAAATCGGATGAAGGAAGAAGAAAGGTTCACATATCCAGCATTTCAGTACTCCTCCATAATTGATCAATTATCAAGTCAAGCCTGCTGCCAGTCGTCTGTGTCCCACTTGCATATTTTACAGCTTTATTAGCTTGCACAAAAACCTACTATAATAAAGCAAAAAGACTCCATGGAGAGACATTTTCATTCAAGGTCGAAATCCACACCAAATATTTACATCCAGTATGAAGGTGGGGCACATTGATTGCACTAAGTAACTGGACAGCAGTCGGTCAGACAGCCTTAGTTAATTAGTAACATTACAGCTTCAAGGATTAAAACAGTTTCTCTCCGTTCTTCTTCTCCGTAACATAATGTATTGCTATATTCACATTCACATTTTCAATTGTGCTTCAACAACTTTAGATTCTCTTTACACAATGTTAAAAATATGTCCTCTCTGCATGTTGACAACCATTTACATTTCAGATTTTGTTTTCTCCACCAATCAAGCATTTCCTTAAAATAAATAATGAAGAAGGCAAAAAACACTTAATAGATCAGATTTTTTTTTTTTTTTTTATGTGCCAATACAATGCAGTCTGATCGGAGACATGTAAGGGTTTTCATGTCCATGGTGTGTTGCACTGTTTTTACCATAACTCTAAAACCTTCCAACCATTTTCTGCTGACTTCAGTGCAACTGAGCATGTGCTGGTTTTGCCCAAGTCCAGGCATGAAGTAATTATCGTCTACTGTGGGAACAGTGCAGATCAAAACTTCTCACAATATTAAAATACCTTCATATGGACATAAAAAACCAAAGCTTATCATCAAATGACAGACCGCGCTATGCAATTTTATTAATTCAATTATTAATCTATTGCTTTTTTTTATATATATATTCCACATAAGTTCAGTTAATACATAGTTCTTCTACGCGGAGAGTACATTTAGATCCACGGTGGAACAACCAGTTTAGCAGCACTCATGGGCTTTCTCATGGCACAGTCCACCCCAATTAATCTCAACTGGGAGGAATAAAATGACCAGTCAATGAGGTGAGAACTGGGACTGGGTGGCTCTGTGGTTTAGGTAGGCAGGGGTTGCTGAAGAGGCATTCTGTGTGTGAAACAAATTAAACCAAAAACTACAGTGGAGGAAAATTCAGCAAGTAAAAGCTACAGTCGCAGTCTGCTCAGCTGTAAGAAACGAGTGGAACTGAAGGCATCAGAGAGTTCCTACAGGAAGATGATCAGATGAAGTCTTAGAGTTAGGTTTGAATTTCATAGTGGCCAGGAGACACCAGGACTGAGCAAGAAGTCATGTTTCAAAATCCATGCAGTCAGGAGAGAGCTCCTCTTTTGGCTCTCTTGTCAGAAATTAGTGTGAAAGTGTTTACAGTGTCCTTCAGCAAAGCTTCAAAGATGCTGTCTGCCAGCTGAATCTTGACAAACAGTTCGTCCTCGTCGTAGTTAACCCACTGGGCCTCTTCCTCGTGGAGTTCCTGGACCTGACAGACAAAAACAGGCTCAACTTGAAAGACTAAGAGAGAAAACCAGAACATAATTTTCCTGTTTTGATGTACAATTTACATATCGCATCCTGTTGTAGTAACTTAATCAACGTGTCTGGTTTCATGGTAAACCACAACAACAGGGTGCAAGTTAACAGTCATTTTTAATTTTTAATTCAATTGCTGAGCTTACAAAATGCTGTCAATAATAAAAAAAATTAGCCACTTTTCCCCTTTAGAGCTGAGTGTGAAAAGGTTTAAACAAAGACTTTGGTCTGTCTTGTGAACAAGTCACAAAATGCCAATAAAGCTGCTGATAGAAGCATAACTATTTCACTAATTTGCATAACAGCAGTACAACTATTTCAAACAATGAAGAAGTAGTTTGTGACCAAATTATGTTCCAAATTTAATTTAATAAATAAGGATTAAAGACTCTACTTTTAAATTTAGAAACATTTAGATATCAAAATTTAATTTGTACAAAATAGTCAAAAATGGGTAATCCCTTTTTGGAGACACTTTTAAGAAGTAAAATTTTTTTATTTATTTATTTTATTTTATTTATTTAACCAGGTAAACCCCGTTGAGATCTGGATCTCATTTTCAAGAGGGACCTGGGCAGAAATCTGCAATACACAGCAACCTGGTTACAAAATAAAACCAATACATATGCACAAATAAACACATGAGAGACAAACTGGTTTCAACCCAGAATGTAAAAAGTTTTTTTTTAATAAAGTGTAATATTTTATGTTTCAAACACCCGCAATTTCAAATAACACAGAAATGTAAAATATTTAGGTCCTACCAGTATGTGATCGACTCTGTCCCGCTTCTTCCTGCCAAATTTGAGCATCTTCTGCCAGTCGGTCTTTTGATTCTCATCTTGTGTCAGACCGTACAGTTTCAACACTTCTTCTGTGACAAATTCCTGTGCAGCATAATAAAACGAAAAGAAAAAAAAAATCATCTTAGGTTATCTCAGGACTTAAAGTCTTAAAATGAAAAATAAGCAAAAATATATCAATATAAGTGTCACTCAAAATATATGAAAACTGAGACTGGGTGGTGCTGTGGTTTGGTGCTGTGCAAAAGGCTGCATAAACAAAACAGCAGTATAGCTCACCTCCGACAGATCACTCATTATTAAAAAAGGAAAAAAAAACAACAACATTTACAATAGATCAGAATTAATGCATGATAAAGTGTGTTATTACTTGTAAACACTAATATGCTTCCTAAAGTGGTCTAATTAAACAATCTTGTATAGAAAAGTCACACAGGATATTTGGTATCTGCTGCAGAACTTCACCTGAATTTTGTTGATGTCTCCAGACGTCTTGACTCTGTGAATGGAGGAGGACTTGACTTGGCGTGGTTTGACCCACAGAGGCTGATCAATATTTGGGTCTTCAGCAAAAATCTCCTTCAGTATCTCCCATGTCAAGTCATACACAGCCTACAGAAAAGAAATGACCAGATAAAGATGCTTAAATGTGTCACTAAAACTCCAGTGAACCTTAAAGTGGCTCAGCTGCTTTTATTTTAATTACCCAAAGACAGAGGCATGTAATTACTGGATCTACCAGATCATTTAAAGGTTGCTTTAAATGATCTGGACCAGAGTTCCTAATTACGCTGAACTCCTGGTTCCTTTTGTTTGATTTTATATGATTCCACACCGATCCATGTAGTTGCATTTGCACAGTTAGTTTTTAAAAGTTGTGGCCCAGAGTGTGGCATGTAAAGCTTCAACTCTCAAAAGATAATGGAAATGTGTAAAAGCAGTACCAATTTAGAAAAAAATCATATGGAAAAATCTTTACTGTTATTACTGCAAGCCAATTACTATTATAATTGGTGACCAACTTTTTGCATGTTTCCATTGGTATTTTGACTATTTATTTTTGGTGATGAGTTTTTGAAGATGGAAAGTCTCTTTCACATGACTAACATTTAGCTCTGTTCACAGATTATTGAACAGATCCAAGTCAGGACTCTGGCTGGGCCAATCCAAAACGCTATTCTTTCCGGACACGTTAGTAAATTAGTAAACATCTGCTATGAACAGGAATAATTCTGAGCTGTACTAAGCAGGAGACTTTTTAAAATAAACTTAATGTTAGGCTGGCACTCCGTATTAGCATCTTAAGCGACTTGTTTTGGTATCGCAGCCAAGAAATAAATACTGCTCATAAAATCCTTGGGTAAGTCAGAGCTCTCAATGTTTCTAGTTAAAACCAGCAAGATATCTTGGACTTATGACACAAACTCTTAATCCTTTTAGTTATTTAAAAAAACAAAAACTCAAGACACGTTCTTTAGACGGACCTTTGGTACGGTTGTTTTTGTAAATTTTAACTTCTTGGTTTGTACCCTTTTAGTTTTACCTTTTTGTAGCTGCTGATGGACAGGGCTTCCTGGTCCTGGCTGCTGGACTCTTTACCTAAATACTCCAGGGAAGGCGTCGGCTTTGGAAGATGTTCAAGGATAAGAGACCCCTCCCTTCCCAGCTCAAAGGTCTCCCAGATCTCCTGTGTGGCAGAATGGACCATTTTTTCCACCTCTGTGGCCGAGTGGGGCACAACCATGGCGGGCTGCTCAGGTAGTTTGGGAGGTAAGGGGAGGGGTAGCTCAGGTCTCGGGGGGGTCTTCACCTGTGATTCCCCACCTAACGATGAAACCATCCCCCCCATGTGTGGCCCTGATGATGAGGCTGACCTCCCGAGTTCACCTCCTAACTCTTCTTTCTGTTTGAGTCTCTGCTGCTGTCTCCGTGAGCTGAGCCCAAAGTCCTCATCGAACCAGTCCTGATCATCACCGAGATCCTCCAGCAGCTCACGACTCAGCTCCAGCTCAGCCAGACGCTTAGCAAGCTTCTCTTGACCACTGGGGCCAAACACTGGACTCTCCTGGGGGGAAGAAAATACTTTTTTTCAATCTCAAATTAGAGAATATCAAAGATTTTTGTAAGTACAAGTAACAGGTCAGCACTGGTCCAATCATATCCATGTATTTGACACTTTTACACTTTATTCGTTACTGTGCGTTCTGCTTCCAAAGATAAAACAACTTTCAGTTTTACCAGCGCATCAATAGTTCGTCAACACAAGACTGGACTTTGACTGTACACATTAAAAAAACCTCCAGCTCAAATAAACAACTTCTATTTGCCAGGACTAGAAGTCATATACCAGCTGGTGTTTTCTCACTGATTTGCCAGAGGTCATTTTCCAAAACTTGCATCATCACAGGTTATTTGAGATTTACTTCAAGTGTTTTAAAATTCTTCCTAAACAAGAATCAGAAACACACTCACTGATCTGTTGCACATTTCAGGAGAAGACAGCTCCTCCTTCTCAGCCGGCAGAAAGAAGGGTAGGTTATCTTTTTGCTCCGCTGAAGGGATCCACTTTTTGTCGTTATTTTCAACAAACAAGCATCCATTTAACTGGTTGGCATTTCTGATCTTTTCTTCTTTAGCCCTCTTTATTTCAGCACATTGCTTAAAGGAATCTTTGATAAAGTTGTTGATGAGCTCATCTGCGTATGTCTCCACCAGAACCCTGTTCTTCTGTTCTCTCTTATCAGTCTTGATTTCATCCGTAGGAATCAAATCCTTCCCGATGTCAACATCGTTTCTCTGAATAACGGCGGTCGTCTTCTCATTCTTCTCCTCCATTCTATCTTCGTCCGGAATGAGGAATGTGCGGGATTCATCAGTAAAGTCCAAAATGATGTCCTTCATGTTGCCGTTGCAAATTTGATGCTCAGATTCTTTCTGGTGCTGTGAATTGAGGTGGGCTTTGGTCTTGAGTGGAATCTGATCGTTCTCATCCACAACCATTTCATCTTTTGATTTAGTTTCCTTGTCAGATGTTTGTTCATTTTGCATTTCTGGATCTTCCCGTTTTTGAGAACCGTCTTTAATCTTTTTGTGTTTTTCCCCGCCTTTATCAGATAAATCGTCGAAGAAAGAGTCCTCATCTTCTGTGGTATCTGCATAGAGCTCAAACTTGTCTGGGAGGTGGGAGACTTTGTCTGGTGGAGCAAAGATGCCGTGCGATTCCTCACACTCAAAGTAAACAACTCCATCATAAGTGCCATTGTTGCTCCCCTCAGATTTGTCCAACTCCACGCCAGCCCAGAAGCCATTGGCAAAGCTGGTCGGACCTTTAAATCTCAGTATGCCCGGCTGAACACCTCCGACAAGAACCCGGTCTCCAAGGTGGAAACTTGGCATTTCATCTTCGATGGAAGGAGGAGAAGCAGGTGCGTGGCTGGAAGACTCTGTCCTATTGTCTAATTTCATATCTTCTTCCTTCTGCTGGAGTTCCAGTAACTTTTCTGAATGGTGGCTTTTTGAACTGATGCCAGAATGCTGACTCATCTCCTCAGGTATTTCGTCTTCTTCATCATCTTGATGGTCAAATGGAGGGGTTGCCCTGGATGTCTCCTTAGTTGAATGCTTAGTTTCTGCGTGGGGAATGGAGGTTTGAGACTCTTGCTTAGAAATATGTTCGTCCCTAGGGGAAGAATTAGCTGATTCAAAGTCCTCCTGGTAACCGTCTGTTCCAACAGAAGCCTCAACATCCTTTATGAGTGAATCTTTATTGAGCGAGAAACCCACTGAGTGTGGGGAGAGAGGGTGCTCAGTGGGTGAAGGGCTGCGGCTTGAATGTGGTGAAGCTTCCAGGTTGACGACAGCTGAAAAAGGAGCTCCGGGTGTAATATTATTTAACGTCACAGCTTCCTCCGCCTCGGGTATTTTGCTGTGTTTCTTCAGCTCTTCCTGATCTAAACTGCCAGACAGAGACTGCTCATGTTCCTCTTTAGCAAAAGGCGGAACACGTTCAGATGCAGTTAACTTCTCCTGAGAGTCGAGTCTGAGAAGGTGGTGAGACTGTTCATCCTCAGACCTGGAGTTCACTTCCACATCCAGCTCCTCCTCAATGTCAGATCTGTGATCAGACAAAGCCTTCTCCTCCTCAGACTCTGGCTTGAAAAAAGATCTTGAGAGAGGCTCTGATAGATGATCACTCTCTGGTCTGCTGTACACGACGACACTGGGAGAATCTTCGGGCAAATCTCTGGATGTGGTTCTGCTGTGGTTCGGCTGAGGAATGGCATCTGCCACAACAGGAGAGCAGCATTAATTGTTGTTCTTTTGAAAAAAAAAAGCAACATTTTGCATCATTTTAAAAAGGATCTTTTTAAAATGATGCTACTTTTTAAATAGATTTCATATGGAAGCAAATCGTAGATAATAAACTACTCACTGTGATCTAATGGTGCATCAATAAGCGTCCGGTCAGAGGTGGAGCTTTTGATTGCGTCAGACCTGAAAAAGAGTTTGCATTAAAATGATTCCCATGTTTTTTAAATATGATGTACATAGGGTGCCTTTCAAAGGCATTTAAATTTCATTCTAATGTGAAGTAGGAAATTATAAATGGTTCTTTATAAATACAAAGCTGAAAATTATGATGTAAATTTGCCTTCAGTCTGCCTTCACTCAGACATTCCTGAATAAACTTCAGTGCACCTAGTTGTGGTCAGAATTCACCTGATTACGTGGAAAATAGCATCAACACCAAGTATAAATATTTATGCAGGATTCTGTGCGTTGTTGCAAAACTATACTGAAGGCAGCTCCTACATTTCGTTCCTGTACCTGTGTGAAGACGGTTTAACAGATGACTCCAAAATGTAGTTGGAATCATTTATGTGTGAAGTCGTCTCAGGAGTTGACTCTGGCTCCTTGTTCAGTTCCGCCTTCGTTTTCTCAATAAAGTTGTTGTAGTTCTTAAAAAAAAAGGACAGAGTGCAAAAAAATTAGGTGTTATTATTAAGAATTTGCCAAAACAATTAAAAGAGTTAGACATTATTTCAAATGCATATATGATTATCCAAACATATTTACCTCCAGTTTCTTCAACAGAGTTGCCTCCTGTGCCTTCAGGCGCTCCTTGTGCCGCTTCTTCTGCTCTTTTTTCAGCTGGTGGGCCATGATCTTACGTTTCTTCAGCTCTTCCCTCAGTGCCTTGATACGACTCTCAATGTCACTCTGGTCTGAAATGTTTTCTACAAGAAAATTCAGATGTAAAAAAAAATCACAGCTAGAAGGTGAACCCAGTATTAGTCCAATGTTTCGTAGAGGATAATCCACATTTCACCCAGAGAACAGATTTTTGGGGGTATTACTGTACATTTTCTTTACTGAGAGAGAGTAAAGTTCATTTTCATAAACACAATAACAAAGAGAATTATGCAGCTTAAAGGCTTATGCTTGTGGCCTGACGGTGAATTAAATGAATAAAACATTTAACTGCAAAACTGAGCCAGCAAAACTTCAGTTGTACATTAAGCAAAATGTAGTTTTTGCCTCTCCTATCCCAGAGTGAAGCAGTTAGGCATCAGTAAAGTGCTCACATAATGTACTTCTGGCAGCATCACGTCATATTCAACCACATGGTGCCAGCAATAGGCTGCATTATGTCCACTCTGTGCTTTATCTCTCCCATATTTATCTAAAAACCAGTTTAAAAAACACCACGCCTCTAAAATGTGTGCATTTCTGAAGAGTAACTTACCAGACGGCATAGCTGTGGCGGCTCCGAGAACCTCAGGGAAAACCTCACTTTGTGTCCGGGAGGTGGAGCGGGGTTGCATCTTGGTCTTACTGCTGCTGTCTAATGGAGAGGCAGCAGGGCTGCGGCTGCCTTCGACTGAAGAGGACTGCAAAGAACAGACAGGAAGAGGAAGAATGGAAAGAGGGACATTTACTACAGATAAAATATGCGCATCAATTACGGATGTGTGTGTGAACAAAACATTCTGAACATTTTTAAACTTACAAGTGTGAGCACAAAACATTTCTTTTACCTTTACAGCAGGTAACTGTGAATCAGTTGAAAAGTCCTGTGTGTAGGTAGCATAGCTGCTCTGAACTGAGGCCAGAGGTGTTTCAGCGGCTGAATTTGGCTGTGCTGAGGACGCACTAAGTGGGTGCTGAGAAGCCGGCGCCTCTGTGTGTATACTGGACTCGGTCGTAATTGAGGAGCAATTGTCCTCACTTACAAGCTCTGAAAAGTAAACAAATTAAACAAATTTAAATTTTAAAGATAATTATATGAATGCTAGAAAAAAACTGTATGGGTTCTAAATTTACACCTGAAACTATTAAGCAAAACTGCAGAATTTATTGTTTCAGAATCAAAGATAAGCTTGTTTTATGGTAATCAGTAGGGGAAATAAACTATGGTAACTGATTTAGCATAGGGCTGCACAGTGGTGCAGTTGGTAGCACTGTTGCCTTGCAGCAAGAAGGTTCTGGGTTCAATTCCTGGCCCAGGGTCTTTCTGCACAGAGTTTGCATGTTCTCCCTGTGCATGCGTGGGTTCTCTGGCTTCCTCCCACAGACCAAAAACATGACTGTCAGGTTAATTGGTTTCTCTAAATTGTCCCTAGGTGTGAGTGTGTGTTGTGTTGTTTGTCATGTCTGTCTCTGTGTTGCCCTGCGACAGACTGGCGACCTGTCCAGGGTGCACCCCGCCTCTCGCCCGGAACGTTAGCTGGAGATAGACACCAGCACCCCTACAGACCCCACTAGGGACAAAGGTGTAAGAAAATGGATGGATGGATGGATTTAGGGTGGAAAAGTTGTAAAAATTTATTACAAAGTTCAATCTGGTTGAATCTAAGAAAACTATCCTGAACTCCTCCAATAAGAACCAGAAAATAAACTGATTTGAAAGCACAGCCTCACCCTTCTCACTATCAGATCTGGCCTCTAAGCTTTGGTGGTGAGAGGCCTGCGGTCCAGTTTCACTGATCTCTTTTCCAATGCTCTCAGGTGTTTTATGGTCCTTGTCCCGAGGTCTTCTCTGGTCCCAGGCGGCCAAGGCCTCTTTCTCCATCCTTCGTACCTCCGCCTCCTCCTTGTCCAGTTGCTGTTTCCACTGGAGCAGCTCCTCTGCATGGTGTCGCCTTTGCATCAGCTGCTGCTCACGCTTGGTCAGAAACCTGCAGAGGCGCAGGGTTGAAACAAAAAGCAAAAGAACGGAAGGATGAAGAGGAAGTGGATAAATAGATTTAGAAAGAGGATGGAAATGTAAGGAAAAAAGATAAAATGAAGATGGGAGTAGAGTGAAAGAAGAAAGTGGAAAATGAATTAAAAATAGAAGCATAAAATGAGGGAAAAAGAAGAAACAAGACAAAGAGAATAAATGTTAAACAGGACTTCTAAAGAATCAAAAATACCCAAATCACCAAGACATCCCAGTTATTACTGCAAACTCACCTCAAACCTTTGTGCAACACACACAGGAAAAAAACACACACATTCAATACATGCCTGAAATATTTCTCCAAATAAAAATAATATACCCAGAAAATAAAAAAAGTGATGAAATGTTGCTCAGTTTGAAAGAGGAGTAGAAAAATAAGGGTGTAGATTTCAAATTCATGCATCAGACTCAAAAATAGGGGTTGGTTGATGTTCTCTCACACACATCAGATATATTTAGCAATTACTGGAAGATGAAATGAAAATATATGGAACTCACTGACAGTTTTGTCTTTTTGAAAAACGCCTACGTTCAAATATTTTATTATCTGTTCTGAAAATGTGTCCTTTTCAGACACATTTTCCAATGCTCTCATTGGAAAAGAGAGAAAAGTTTTGCATGTAGAGCATACTCTATAAGCTCTACATGCAAAACATTGTAACTGTAGATAAAAACAGAAGTCAAGTATAGATGTGTTTGCAGTGTTATCTACCACATCTGTGGGTGCTATTACAATGCAGTATTATTTAGCCGTGATCTAATTAGGAAGCTTTTCTCTTGACCTAATGCATACTGATGACAACTCGGACATTAAACTCCATTACAGCAAGGCACCATCTGTACTTATTATCCATTCGATGCAACAGTTGGATAGTAAAGGAGCAGGATAAGATTTACAGAGCTCATTACAGAGATGGAGGACACCATTTTGGATCTGTTTTCTACAAGATCTTTCACTGGTGAGCCAAAGTGTTTTATTGCAAAATGTGTCTGTCACCGATAACTGGGTCGCAGTTGAAAAACCCATTGATGAGTAGCAATTAGAAAGGGCCTCAGATTTTTTTTAAACATAATTTATATAAAGACAGGAGAAAATACTTAAATTGAAGAAAAGAAATAAGTGACGTTCCCATCCAACAAGGAAGACTCCTATTAAATAAACATAACCATAGACCATCAAAAGCAGCAAGTAATTTGTACTTTCATGAATATCAGACATACAAAATAAAACTTAAGGATTCCCTTCTCAGTAAATGCTTAAATACTCAAAATAAACATAAATAATTTTACTGTCAGAAGATTAACTCATTTTATTCTAGCAGCTTTCTATGGGCGCCTTTGTAGTTTTCATTTCAACTCTTTTCCCAAAGACCCTCCTAAGACCCCACAAAAAGAAAAACACACACACTCACACGCATTCAATCAGGCATTAACCACCAGCCCACCCTCCACTAAGTCTCAGTGGATCACACAAGCATGTTCCCTGGAGTGGGGGTGGGAGAGGGAGTGGAGCCAAGCAGAGCTAGGTAGAGAAAGAGAGCACTGTACAGTACCTGACCAACTGGTTGTAGACAAAGAGCTGGAATTTAGGGTGGAGGTTGGGAAGACAGACACTGAGGGAGGCCCAGTGGTGGGCCGTGAACACAGAGAAGAAGTAGTGGACAGGGGAACAGTGTCTACAACACACAAGCACGCAACAGACAAAGTCAAAAGAGCCACGTAAAGGTACAGAAAGACACACACACACACACACGCACACAGATTGTGAAGAGATAAAAAGGGAAAGAACATGTAGAGAGAAAGGGAGAGAGTAATATGAGTAAATGTGGTTCTATTGCACAGAAAGTGTTGAGGAAATGGTTATGTGTCATTACAGCTAAGTGTAAAGAGATTAATTAATATTCCTTTGGTAAAAAAAAAATATTCAGCTAGCACCAGCTTTAGACTGGGGAATGACAGTCACTATTGTTTATTATTATTATTGGGAAATTTTTTTATTGTGGTAGGAATTGTGAGTTAGTGTTATAACAATCTGATAAAGCTTTTAACTGATGTGTGTAAACACCAAAAAACTACCAGTATGGTTGGAATCGTTACTTCTACCATTTTCTTCTCCACTGTTGACTCCATGACATCATTGATAAGTATACATATATTTGAAAACAGAATTAAATGCAGGTATTTTGTGAGAAACGTTAAAAATTGTTTTGGTTTAGCACAAACTGGCAATAAGGTCTTTAGCCTTTATAGCTGAAGTCTAAATGTGAAAACTTTAAAAAAAAAGCAATAGTTCAGACTGCAATGTCTTAAACAAGACTAAACCCTACAGCAGGGGTATAAAACCTTTAGATGTGTCCCTGATCCAACACGGTTCAATTACAAACTGTAGCTTCCTCATAAGCAAGCATTTATGTTCGTTAGTGACTTAAACACAAAGTGATTAAGTCACACACCTTCAATTCGTCACACTTTGAATTCAGATGTGTTGAAGCAGAGTTATATGTAAAAGTTTGATCCCTGTGCCCAGAAGAAACTATGGGATCCGGTTTGATCTTTATCTGCTTTTACTGAAAAATGAATGTTAATATTAATTGCTCATATTTTAAGACTTATTCGTAATCTCTCACAAAGTTTTTTTTTTATATGAAAAGCTGTAAAAGCTAAGGTTAACTGCAGCAGTATAAGTGCAAGAATAGAGTAATATCAGCACACTGACAGTAAAGCGCAAATGAAATGTTAAACTTGTGATAAGATGGAAAAAAATTAAATAAAAAACAAAAAATATAGGTAGTGGACTATTCCATAATATATAAACAAAATCTTGATAAATGGTACCAATAAATGTATAGAACTGAAAACAAAATCTTTACTTTTCATCCATGTGAGATCGCATTTTCTTAAGCTTCTGCATGATGCTGCTGGTCTCACTTCCAGAAAAGGAGAGCGAAGGAGAAGGGGTGCGGACTTCACCAGGAAGTTTCTGTGAGGAGAGCTCAGACCCTGAAGGCTCTGACACTGGCATCTCCTGCAGATGTTACAAGAGACACACAAGGAGTTCCTTTATTGCTTTGGGCTCTACTTCTGTAGAGCAAATAATCCGTTCTTCCTTCCCTCTGCTGAGGGTAAGTGAGTACTTACAGGGGGAATGTCTCCCTCTGCACACTTGAGACGCTCCTTCAGTCTAAGTGTTGAGTTTCTCATCCGTTCAATCTCTTCCTGCTGTTTCAGCAACAACTGCCTTTCTTTTCTAGCTGCTCTGTTGGCTTCCTGGAGTCTCCTGATCTCAGCCTGTGAAAACATCATGGTGCATAATAAGAAAAAAACACTGGCCCCTCATAAGAGAAAGACAGGAGTAATAGCCAAAGCATAATTTTTTTCCCAGCATACCTGCTCCTGTTGGAGTTTCAGCAGAAGTCCCCTCTGCTTCTTCCTGATAGGTGGCATTTTGTCATCCTCTCCTTTGTCTCTCAGCTTTTTCTTTTGGTGCTCAAGCCAGGCTACTTCTGTCCTCGTCTTTTCCTTAAGAGCTTTCTGCCGTAGATGGAGCAGAGAGCTCTGGTGCTGCAGTCTTACCTCTTCATCCCTCATGTACTGACGCACCATTTCCATTGTGAATTGAGAAAAGCTGTCCTGCCCACCAGAAAAGGCTATGTGTGCATCGTGAGACTACAGGAGGGCCAAGAATAGGAAGAAATGTTATTGTTTGTGGTTAAAAACAAATTAAGACATGTTCAAAAACACCATTTAGGTTGTAAAAAAACAGCACAGGTAATTATTTGCAATGATTTTTATTGATAACAGAAGAACAAGAGTTTATAAGGATGTCTGCAGCATCTTCTCACCTTGAAGGAACTGCATGACCCCATCTCTGGGACCAACGTTTCATTGAGGCATACTGCGCCCCCCTCCTTCTGATGGTGCGACTTCTTCTCCATGGTTCCCCGACGATGAGCTTCGGACGGCAGCAGAGAACGGAAAGAGCGCTCCTCTATCTCGTCCTCCGTCATGGACTCATCAAACTTTAGAGAGTACTCAGTGGCCACAGATGTAGTGTCTCCTGACAGACCAGACAAGATTTGTATATTGTACTTTTACTGTTCAATGCCAGAACAATTAAGGGCAATAGTGCTTTTCCGTTGGGGATTTTATGCTGGTGGTAGAGATCCATTAGCTTCTGATTACTAAGTGGATGCGTGAATCTACAGACTGTGCCTGCTGTTCAGTACCTTTCTCATCCCCTGCAGAGGCGATACTTTCGCTGCAGAGTGAGTCATTTGCTGCTGTTATAACATCCTCCTCAATAGAGCTGTTGGCTGCTTCCCCCTTCATCCTCTCCTCAACTCTCTCATTCTTCTGTTTTCTCTCACCAGACTGTGTGTTCGGCCTTTCTGTGTGATCAGATGGAGCGTGTGATGGACTGGTTTGGCTGCTTCCATATGGAGACCCACTGAGGATGGAGAATTAAGCAGGTTTAGTGTCTTTTGCTGGTTTTTATGGAGAGCTACAGAAGGAAGGTGATTGGTACCTGATGTTTGGTCTTCTGAAAGATGGAGAGTCAGACTGACTGAGACCGTTTTGTGAAGCTGAGGGCTCTCCAGACCTGGTCCTTTGGTCTGAAACCTCACTTTTAAATCTAAAATAATATCCAGAAAGGAACATTTGTTAGATAAAAACCTATTTACTGCATCAAAGTTAAGTTTGAGAGATGTTTGGAACAATTTAGCAAAAATTGTACAACTTGTTGAACAATTCTTAGAATTATTTACTCAATTTAGACTTTAGTTTAGCCTATATGTAAGTATAGATGCAGCATGACTTTAAAAGTGCAGTATTTTGTACGGGTACATCGATTTATTGCCCAGATGACTTATCGGTGCCAATTTTCTTAAATTTGGGAGATTGGTGATCGACCGACTCTTGCACATGTAGCTGATCTTATCTACCTCAGCAAAGGTCTAAAAATCAACCACTGCCTCTTTTTCTTTCCCGTAAGAGAAATTTGACTGATAGACCGGCCCACGAGTTCATGTCTACACGTTTAAAGTTAACAATAGTCACCCCACTGTTGCCAGTTCAGCGACTTTCTTGCTATATCTAGCGAGATATCAGAAAAAATTAATAAAAATAAAAATCCGCAAAATTGAAAACAACAGGTCAGGCTTTTTAAAGATCAGTAATCTGCATTTGGCCAGAAGCTGCGATCGGTGCAGTCCTAGTATTAAGTGTTTTCCATTTTAAAGCACAATAAAGTAACTATGTTAACTTCATTTGTTTTAAAAATGCTATCCACATATACATAGATTCGATGTGCAGATCCTCTAGGTGTTTGCTAATTGCTGCTGGCTAATCTGAAGGAGCTGAGCGGGGGAGTCGCAGGGGAGAACTGCTCTGAAAGGTTGAAGCTCAGAGGCTTGGAAACTACAACTTTGAGCCAGGCGTTTTGCACAGCTAAATGGTTGCCATGGGAGATTAAAGGATTCCTCAGATATGCATAAAATAATCAAGGTAACACTCCAGGTATGTTTTTAATGAGGGAATAACATTAGAACACGCAAACCTAAAAAAAGTAAATTTTGCATAATACTGCCACTTTAAACAAGCATACAAATTTGGAATTGTGTAAAGATAAATATTTTCAGTTGAGGGCTGTGCATGAACTATAAAGAATGTTATGTTTACCTGCTAGAATCTGCCTTGTCTTGTTGCTTTGTGTAGGAACTATTTAGTTCTTCCTGCTGGATCAACATTGCAGAATCAGTGGCAACAGGCGGGATTATCAAATGCCCCGCAATCTGGGATCGTGTAAGGTCTGTCATCTGACAAGCCAGAAACAAAATGAAAAACCAGTCATTAAGTAAACATTCAACTGTTTACACTGTATTCTGCTGTCTCTCCTCTGACTTTCTTTTTTCTCGATCTGCACAATCAGCTTTTGATGAAAAACTGGAACATAAGACGTTTTCGGGCAAAGAGGAAGGAAGTTACTGCTAACCTCCTTAATGTGTCGGGCAGCATCTGCTGTATATTGTGCTGCTTCAGCCTGTTGGCTCATCATCTTAGAAGTTGACTCTTGGAGACCTTCCAAAGTTTGCTTTTGTGATGTTGCCAAGTTTTCCTGCAGCTCTAAATGAGCCTAGACAAAAATCACACATGAACATTGCACACACATCAATATAAACATCTACATTTTGGAATTGAAAACATGAAATACAAGAGTGAATCTTCAAGGGAAATATGTAGAATGGAAAAAGGGAGTATTACTCTGGCAACCCTCTGTCTGTTTTCTTCTAGTTGGAGTTTTGTCTCGAGAGCTTCTCTTTCAGTCTTGATCTTCAGCTCATAGAGCTCCTGCTCATGGAGGTGCTGTTTGGCCTAAAGGTTAAAGTTCAAGGAACGGGTACAAGTACAGTAATATTAAAACAAAATGTCTTCAAGGGACAACAGCTTTTTTTGTAGCTTTTGTAAGACTTTTGATTATTTTACTAAACAAAATGGCAAAATCAAGAGCCAAAAAAATCCATTGTATCAAAACGCCACTGTAACATTAATGTGTGCAAAATCAAAATAGCAAAAAATGCTTTGTTGGGATTTTTTTCAGCTATCATACTTAAATCTGCATACTAGAATGCTCTGAATACAGCATACCTGAGTTGAGGCATCAGTCTACAAAGGGCCACTATTTTTATTGATAAAACTATCGTAACGACTATTATCTATACATTAATGATGCAAGTAATTACACAACAGAGATTCCACTCCTTATTTTCTCCAGCTTGCAAATGTTTTTCATTACCTTGAGCATTTGGGTCAATGATGCACTCTCCTGTTGTGCCATGGACACACCCATCAGCTTCTCCACGTCTCCCAGCTGCTTGATTGACTCTTCAATGGACTCCAAGTACTGCAGTTCTGCTGCCATGCGCTGCTGCAAGACAGCAGGTGAATATTGTAGCTCACCTAGAAGAAGGAGAAAGAGACACAAGGTGAGAAATATCTGGTATATTTATCGTTCATTTGGTTGAAAAAAATCAATAAAACATTTATGTTCTTTTCATGTACCTGTGGACCATGACTCTGCTCTGCTGGATGTTTTTGGATTATGAGAGCTTCTTCTCACATGCTCACTGAGAGAGTCTGCCGTTAGAGAAGAACTGAGGTCTGGAGAGAAGGACGAGGAAACCAGTTTGGGTCTGTGAAAACAGCACATCAAAAATCTGTTATTGCTCATCTGAGGAAACCGTATAAGTAACATGCAGGTGTTTAATGGCAATTCGTCAACATGAGGTGAATCAATTTTAAATTTCTAATCCACAGAGATCTTCTAAGAAATAATATAGGAAAAAACAAAACAAAAACAGTTATATATTTAAAAAATGTTTTCTGTGGTTACACAGCAGATTCAATCAATCTTTTTTAAATTATAGATTTGTACTACATTTAAAACACTAAATTTGACAGCCAGTCTTTGCAGAAATGATCTGGTTGGGTAAGGCAGCATTGAAGTGAACAGAATGACAGGAATACCTTAAACAAATACAGGCACACAGCAAAGAAAAAGGAAACAAGAAAGTGTAACAATGTTCCAATGAAAGAATATAACTACAGAAGGATAATTTAATGTTCAAATTGTGATAAAATAGAATTAAGTTGAACAGATAATGCTTATTGCTGACAATGAATCAATTCTCAGTCTTTAACACATTACTTTTGCTCTTGTTGCTCTAGCTTTTTATAAATGATTTTGTTATTTTGCTTTCCAATTACTAATAAAAAAAATGCATCTTTTATGTGTTTTTCTAGCCTGGCCATTGCCTTCCTGTCCTATTCTGCTCTATTAAAGTTTCGCTTCACAGCTCAGTGTAGACTTTCTCTGATTCATTTAGTTTCCTCCAGTAGATTTTTTTTACCGGCCCAAACAGCGAACCAAAGGGGAAGTTGTGAATGATGACATTGATTTTCCATGCAGTTTTAGAATTGTAGTCAAAAGAGCCCAAGCC
>CAEFZY010058970.1:0-16327 GCA_903066815.1 Brachyrhaphis roseni | reverse complement strand
GATCTGTCTCAGGATGAAGAAGACGGCTAAAATCAAGATTAACGTCAGAACATAATGTCAAACAAGGGAGCCTCAACAATGGACTATTACTTTCCGTATACTTAAAAGAATATATGCAGATATGTAACTAAGAGGGCGTTTGTTAGTCTTGTTGTTTGTATTTGTTATATGGCAGATATATTTGTAAAAATAATAAAAATATTGTTGAAAAAAAAAAAAAAACAGGAACTAAGATCCGCAAAGAGTAGCCACAACTAAAGGCTGCAATTCAGAGCTCAAATTAAATACTCAGAGAAAAAAAACATGGGGAATATTATAACTAAGGAATGCACTGAATAAGAAAAAAAAAATGGTCAAATACCAAAATTAGACAAACAAACAAAAAAAGTTGCAATGGCTTTTCTATAATTTCTAGTTCCATCTAATCACAGTAAGAATCACAGAAAGACTTAACTATGTTGGTAGGGAAATGCTGAAAATGTAAATAGTTACCCATCTAGCTCTAAACAGTCAGTAAAAAGAAACAGCCTGTAATGCCCACCATGTCAATATAAAATCTTCACCAGCTTCTCAAATTATGTAAAATTAATGTCAAGTGCACCAAACCACACATCAAATTGACATCATGGCAACCCACATCTGTATGAAAACAAATTGATGTAAAATGTTGTTCTACTCTAAGAAATATAATATTGTGTTAAATAATCACAGCTAACAGAAAAAAAAAAGATTTGAAAACTTTAGTCTGTGTGTAATTGATTTATGTGATGTGTTTAACATATCTCAGTAACTTTTCAACCATCCATCCATGGTTGTGGATGAACCTTTCAATAGTATTTATTGAATATTCAAAGACGTGACGTAGAATATTTTTATTAATGTTCATGGAAAAACAGAAGTTTCCAGGATCAGACAGTTTTTTTTGTTTTCTTGTTATTTTTTGTAAAAAGAAGTGGAAAAGACAGCATGTGAACATTCGCCATGTCAGTTTAATACATAAAAGCAGACATTAGTGAGGTATTCATACTTGTTCAAACCTTGCGTGCCGCCACAGGTTCGTGGGGCAGTGATAAAACAGGACGACCGAACACTAGCCGGCTGGGCAGCTTGGCAGTCTTTGTTGCTTAACTCCAACCATCTGGCTTTGCTTAGCAACAACATAAAATTGCATGCTTTTACATCAGTGTAGTAAGAACTTTTAAATACACGTTGTTCCTTTACACGTTATGAAAACCAGATTAACATCTTTATGAGTGCAATGTCGAACCGCATGGATACAGTCGTGTAATGCTGCGTACTCAGGGGTCAGAACAGGAGACTAACACGTCTCCTATTTGCTTACCAAATACAAACCCAATTTTACTGTAACAAAAACAATGTGAAAAGCTTAGGAGATACGAATAATCTTGGAAGGAATCTGCATTGTGTTTTGTTATTATGCTGTGGCTTAGTTAAGGTTTAACACCAAATACTAAAGACTTACTTTCAACCCTAAACCAGACGATCATGAGACGACAATGATGCTCTTTGGCTTGCATAAGTAGGCTAAAAAGAAAAAAAGGTTCACGTAGAAAAACAATTATAGAGTTTCTTTTTGATTTTCATACAATATTTACACCAAAATAATCTACAGTATTGAAACGATGATAAGTTGCCAGAAAATATGCCAAAGGCAGTGGAATAGATGTACTGTCACAGGCAAAACTATAATAACTTGACCTACTTATACTTGAGTGGAGCGATTTTTGGATACTAAACTCTTTCAGGAGAGCATTCGTGTTTTCTTTTATAAGACAACGTTTTACACACATCATCTTTGGAATCAATAAAGATGTCAAAAGAGATCTCGTATGCACGTGAACAAGTGCAGTAAGCGGCTCATCTGCCTTAAACCCGTCCTGTTGTTCCAGCCTCCCACGTGTCAGCATTCTTGTACGTAAAATCTGCTCGCTTGCAAGAAGTTATTAAAAGAAGGGGGAAAAAATCAATAGAGAAAAGGATTAGCAAAGGCAAATATGTATTATCTCCAAAGGGTGAATGATAATTCAGACATGAAAGTGTTTGAAGTTTGGTCTAATGCTGTGTGACAGCTTCATAATGGGGTTCCCCCCTGAGCGTCATCACCCAAAACTTACAAACCAATGTCATCTTTTGTCAGGTCCTGCTCCGATTCTGCTGTTTTACACGACTGAAATTTCAATTGCAGCCAGCGGGGATTAGGCAGTAAGCTGGTAAGACGATGATCTATTTTCCCCTGCTGCTTCATCTAAGTCTTGATGTTTCTTAAGAAAAACTGCTGCTTGAAGTGGCATCTCTTCCTATGTTCTCCACAGAGTTAGAAACATAAGGCGACGCACAAGCTGCACTCTGGACTTAGAAATTCATTTTACAATTTAATGAAACACATCTTACACTGTGATGCCAGATCTATCCAGGAAGTAGAAGGGAAATACTTCTAAAATGTGTTTAATCAGTGGCTCTTGGAGCCTAGAGGATATACTGTACCCTTTTGATGTTGGATTGCGTGTGTCCAGGAAAGGGGTCAATTACCCATGGAAAGTATTTCTACTCATGTCAGATCATTCTTATTAAAGTCCTCTTATTGTCTGGAGCTGCCAAGTTTGGGCCGAGTACGAATCAGAACATCAGAGGTCAACCAGGACTGTGGCCTTTTTCCTTTTTTATATATCAGATTTATCCAAAAATAGACTTTGTTTTTATAACCTATTAGCATTCTTGGGCGGACTCTGCATACTTTGACCTCAGTCATTTCCCCCTGAAGCTTAACGCACACAATGCACTAAATTAATCGAAGCCAATATCTTCCTATCGGTTTTAATTTATTGCAAAAGCAATGTGGGCATTTACTGTTGAAGGTCAGTGGCATATTGACTTAAAATAGTTCATTCTGGGTGGAATAAGACATGAAGGTTAATAGATAAGCAGATCTAGGCAATATATGAAAATATTGCTTTAGATTTGTGCTGTTTGTTTTTTGTTTGTTTGTTTGTTTTACTTTGAGCATTGTTTTTTCATGATTCCACTTGGTTCTCAAAAGCATGCAACAAACTTGGCATCCATATCAGACATTACAGCTAGTTTTAAAAGAAAGTTTATTTATTTATTTTTTTTCATTTATCAAATCAAAGTCAATTTCTCATCTGATTTCTCTTATTTTACAGGAAACCCTCACAAAATACTGATAGAATTTGGCCTTTGACCTTGACATCTACCTTCACGGTAGACCTTGTGGTCAGGAAGTGTTTTTATCCTTCTGTTTACGCACTGAGATTTTTCTTGATCTTCAATATTTCTGCAACGTCCTGTTTGAGTCATATCACAGACGGTGAATGGTAAAGCATATCCTGCTGTTTAAAAAAAATAAAAAAACATGACTACTATTGACTGTGGCTCACTGGTGAATCTCAACATTTTTCCTTTGTTGTGGGTTGCTATATTTCCGAGATGCAACCCCTGCACAGGAGTCGAGTCTAAAGAAAAGCGTTCCAGAATAATGAGCTGAAGACAAAAGAAAGGGGCAAACTCCAGGCCACAACTGCTTTAAAAGGAGACCTGTCATTTCTGCTGCAGCCTGAACTCTGTAATAAAAACGCTCCTATCAGACAAATTACCCATCTATTGACTTGCACCTGATATAAATCAGATGGGAGAAAAATTCCACCTCCTGCTTTAATAAGCATCTTGCTCGGTGTTGATGGAAAGATCAAACATTTCCCCAACATTCTTGTGAAGACAGAGTGCGTGTGCATGTGCGTGTGTGTGAGTCTGTGCCAACATAAAATTACAGTCTGGCATTGAAAGAGGTAAATTCAGCTCCCTGCTGGTTATGATGCACATTTGCTGGCTTTCTTTCGTGCGCTCTGACTACAGGGCGTTAATATTTGAGATGAACAGCCAAGATAGCTACAGTCAGGAAAAAAAAAAGTAATGTTGGTACCCCGGGTAAAGGAGTCTGAAAATAATTTCCTAACAGCATAATCACATACTGAAGCATTTTGAAGGAATCCACATTTTAATTTGAGGAATTTTTTTTTTCTGTCAAGAAAAAACAAACTGTAACAGAATAATTGTCAAAAGCAAATTACCAGTGGCACACTTGTTGGCACTTTTAAGACTCCATAAAAAAGTAGCTGAATCAGTTTTATAAATTTGGTCTTACCTTTTTTTAAAAGATTGTAAGGAGTGTCTAAGAACTGACATAAATCTGGAATTGCTGTTTCCCCTTAAAATGAAATACAGTGTGACAAAAAGGCCTACATCTGTCAGCCACTGGTAATTAGTCTGGGACAGGACCTGCATTTATTTTGCCATCATGCAAGATAAGAGTGGTAGGATCCTCAAGTTTTCTTAAAAACCAATAAATATTTCTATTCCGCCTCCACATACGTAAACATGTGGATTTTTTTTTTTAGCTGTCGCTGGCATTCGTTTTTCCCTCCAAACTCTTCCTTTTCCCTCCTGGGAGCGAATTGGCTCATCACTTGATACTGCCTCTCCTTTTAAAATACAGACATCATGAGAGCTGCCGATGGTGGGATTGGAAAATGTTGGAAAACCCGTCCTAATTAAAGCCGAACACTCATCTATGTCATTTCACAATGGGGAAAGTCTTCCATCCCTGACCACACTTTGAAACAACTGCACCTTAAAAATTGTGAGAAACATAAAAATGTGTTCTGAGCAGAAGCAGAAGCTTGTAAAAACACTAGTTTACAATAAATTTAATTCCATTTTAACTTTAATGATATTACAATTGCGTGGCTGCAAGATCCCTGCCTGTACTGCAACAAAGGTGCAGACATTTGTCTGTATTTCTCCTGAAAAGGGAAAAAAAGGGACTCCTGCCAAATGAGCGCCACAACTCTGATTTGAGTTACATAAGATGATGCCCAAACTTTTTTTTAAAAAAAGGCACAACCAACCTTATTACAATGATTACGCCTGAGAAATTACTTGAAACATAACTTCTTCATCAGTAGCTATGGAGTTGACAAAATAGTTAAATATGCACCATCGTATCTATGTTATTCACTCTACTAATCCTTAAAAGATAAAGTACGTGGTATGCTGGTTGTTATCCTGTTTAATGTATAAAAGTTAATGTTCATCCAGACGATTAAGCGTTATGAAAAGGTGACTACTTAGCCCTGTTCTGGCTACACAAATGGTGGCGTACCAGGGTGTCAACAACTATTCAAACCAAAAAACTGTGATTGCTTAACATTACACTAGATTTACAAACACATCCTTAGCAGTTATCAGGGTTGGCGACAATATTCCCTGCTTCTGTGGATCACCTCATTGAGGACAAACAATAAGGTAGGAACATGAAAGAGGGAGTTTGTGGAAAGTTTGAAGCCATTCTCTTGGCCTGCGGGCCTCACAGTGAAGGATCCCTCCAGCCTTATTTTGCGTGTGGACTCATGCCGGAGTAACAGTGTGTCAGTCAATCCCCACGCAACAATAGCTCAAGATGAGAGAGGTGTAAAAGTGAGACAGAGCGCCAACTACACAAAGTCTTGCTTTGACTATGGCGTGCTTATCAAACAAAGCATCAACCTCTTTGTGTGGCCTCCTTACTGGAAAACTGCTTAAGAAAAGAGGCTGTGATCACAATACGTTTGACCATAAATTTGTGTTTGCACATGTTATCTGTTGCTGCCATGGCAACCCATGTGACAAAGAGAAAAAAATAGAACAAAGTAAACGCAAAGCATTTCAAACTTGCGTTGTGCCGATGTGGCAACATTACGAACAGTCCCGCTTGGCCGCAGGCTTTGAATGAGCTAACAAAAGGTTAACGCTGCGACATGGCTTTCCAATTAGGAACACGACAAACTTTGCGTCTAACGAGTGTTCTGGGCCAACTAATCCAAGGAAAGACGCATCCTTATGGCAACCGACAGACAGTCTGGTCAAAGTAGCCTGCTGACGCTTCACTTTGTGCCAAAGAAATGTGTCACAAGCAGCTGGGCAGAGCATGTCATACGTCCTCCAGCACCAGATGGAGCGTTAAAACGAGATATGTTCCTACTCTGACTAATTGGGTGACATTGTATGTGCAATATCAGTAAACAGTGCCTTAATTTTTTATTATTATTATTATTATTTCTAAATGATATTGATGGTTATTCATGTATTAAGGTGCAGGATAGGCTTTGTGCCAATTTAGATGTTTATCAAACATCTAAATTAATGATTAGATGTTTGATAATGTAGTAATGAAGACCACCTAGTTAAGACCAAAGACTGAGTCCAAGACCAAACCAAAGCAAAATCCTTTACAAAGCCATTGCTGTAATCATAATAATGTACTTGTTTCTGCAAATGTTTGTAGAAAATCTTCCTGTGGTAACTCTTCACCACTTCCAAACTAACTGGTGGACTTGTACACAAATGTTTTCAGTGCACCATCACGACATTGAAGGGAGACCAAATTTGTGTGTAAGGAGAATCTTAACTACATGCCACTGTGGCCAATACATCTGACAAGTTAGTCCCCAATCGAACCAACTCTATCAAACTATCAGGTATGAAGACACAGAGTTCTAAAATATGGTCTCAAGATGGAACTTGGTTGGTTTTGGTCTGAAGGCCAACCTTGAATACCAAACTGTTTGGCTTTCATCATGTTTTTTCTGAAAAGGCAGTGAGTCTCAACGGGTTCTGCTTGAAGAACCGACCGTTTTTGGTAAAAAGAGGAATGTTTAATGTTTAATCTCCTTGCCAGAAATTTGTTAACATCCTCACTTATTTCAAGGCTTATTTAGTGGGGGCCTTGATCCATATCCCACGTGTAATTTTTATTTAATCTATGTCTGTTTGCACAACTTGAAGCTCTCAACCAGACATGATTCCTTTTTTTTTCTTTCTTTTTTTCCAATTATACAGAACATCAGCAGTTGACATTATGGGTTTGGAGCCATTTCATCTTTCAAGAGGACACATTTGTTACAGTGTAAACATGAACACTGTTGGATCAGTTCAACTGCCGCTTCTCAGATGAAGCATCTGCAGCTGATGCACGGCTTTGAGCTGAGAAGTGCTATGAAAAAACATCATTTTGCTGAGTTATTGATGGATCTTATGCCCTTATCGTGGGGGTGAAGGGGAGAATATTGAGTGTATATCTTCTTTTTTTTTTTCTACTTAAAGCTTTTACATCCATATACAGCCAAGAAACACTTTAAAATGCAGAAAATCTTTACTTTTAAACAAGTTCGGCTTCATGTGTTTAGACGTTTAGGGCATAAAAGAGAAAAGTTGCACAAACTCTTTCAGCTCAGACATGATTTAAAACTAATAAATGCATTTGGATGTAAGGGTCCCTGTTGTAAAAATATAAAGTTCTTCAGAATAGCAAGTGGAGTGTTTAAAAGCTTGTCATTAGCTGTTTTATAGCTCCACTGAAGTGGCTTTGTCTGTCGTTGAGTGGCCCCCATCAGGAAACGGACTGGCTGTGAGTGCCCCTCTTGCCATGCTAATAGACTCATTGTGCAAATGTGTGGGTGAATCTGCTAGGGGTGAGTGTGCGTGTGTTTGCAGCAAACACGCATGATAAAAAAGAGAAGCACAGACAGACTTCTATGTTTTTCACCTTTTGACACCTTCCAGATGCAAATTCCAATACATTTTATTGAGGTGTTATATAAATGATCAACACAAAGTGGTGTAGTAATAATAGAGCAGAAATAAAATGGTAGATCTTCTATCACTGTTTTTTTTTTCCAGATGTACTGATATGAAGATTGCTGCATGCAGTCGCCACCCCTATTTTAATCTGATACTACTAAATAATGTCAAACTGCTGTCAGAAGTAGCTTTATTGCTTATTAAAGTCCACTTGTGAGTACATTAGATAACATAAAACAGCTGCTCTGCTCTCAGATGTTTTTTTAGAGAGTATTAATGATAAAACAGCATCATCAAGATCAAGAGGTCAGAGAAAAGTTATAAAGAAGTTAGAGGAGAAGTACAAAAACAATACTTCAAGCTTTGAACATTGAATTCATTTCTTTCAGTTTGTTTTTGTTGTTTTCTATGCACAAATACACCCAGATAGCAGAAGGCTGGCACACAAAAATCACTATTTTACATGAATTCCCTGGAAGTCTCAGATTCCAGTCATAATCATGTCAAACTTTGAAGTGAAAACAAACACTTGCAATTTGTCTTCAGCCTGAAGGTTTTGAATTTGAAATTTACACCCTGCTGTAAATATTGATTTCTGAATTCTTCCTGCGTTAAAATTTTAGCATTGTTGTTTCTAAATGAGTATGAACTTATCTTTGCATTATTTGAGCTCTGGAAGCACTCCATCTTTTTCTGTTGTTATTTTCACTATTTCTCTTTTTCCGCAAATAAATACAAAATTTTTGCTTGGAATTTCGTAGTCATGTTGTCAGTAGTTCATAGAACAAAAGAACAATGTTCTATTTACTCATACACCTATAAAAAGTAAAATCAGAGAAACTGATTATTTTAAGTGGCCTCTTAATTTTTCCCAGAGCTGTGTATACATATATAATCTTAACTTGAATATGTTTGCTTCCATTCATTTATGTATTTGTATGCTCCAGACAAAATTAAGACAGCAGGATTTAAACATGCTCGAAGAAATCGGTGGGTACTTAAGAGTAGCATGACGCTTTGCGGTGTGTTAAAACATTAGTGAACACTCAGGCCGAGACAGAATGATTGATAATCACGGCCAAACGTTCCAAATATTCAAGCGTGAAAACATATTTTCGATCTCTGTGGCATTCCCCACCTCGCTCCCTTGTCGAGAGATCGTATCGCGTCAAAACGAGGGCTCGCCTGCACGTCTCACTCGTACGAGAAACCAGAACCTATCATTTAGTTGGAGAAGACCTTGATGCTGGGAGCAGAAGAGCAGCGGAGGAGTGATTGATGTGAGCTAACCCTGTCAGTGGAGGGTTATGGATCAGTGCAGAACAGCACACAAATGACTTCCAAATGGTCTCGTCTGCTACTGTCAGACCAGATTGATTCTCTGTTTCTCACTTGTCTTTCTCTGAAAATATCACACACGGGGCAACGATTTTATCTGCGAATGAGGTAAAATCAAGCTGCAAGCATAACATTTAAAATTCAACAGCGACCCACACTTTCGCAGTGGTTACAGCTTCAGGTCTTTCGTGTCTAGAGGCTGAATTCTTTTCTTTTCAAAATAGTTCAAGGTCAGTCAGATAGAATGGAGACTCCCTGTGAACAATTCTTATGTGCTGTTCCCGACTGGGAATGCATTTCTTTTTTTCCCCAATCCATATCATTGTTGCTTTGACTGTATGTTTAAGTGACAGAAGGTAAATTTTTGTCCCAGTGTTAAGTTTTCTTCTGAGGTCGTCCTGTGTTTTGCTCCGACTCTGACCAGCTTCCCTGCTCTGCTGAAGAGGAGCACAATGCTGCCACCACCGTGTATCACCACAGGGATGATGTGTTCAGGGAATATGTATTATTATTTTTCGGCAGCATATAGGAATTTACACGTAGATACATTTTTTAAACACTCAGTTTTGGACTCATCTGACCAGAGCACCTTCTTCAGCAAAGCATTACATTTGCTTAATTTAATTTAGGTTTTTTTTGTTGTTTTTTTTTAACACAGAGAAATTTTGATTGCTTTTTCAGACTCGTTCCATTCTTTAGTTTGCAAATAGAAAAACAGCCTATGTGGGAAAACTGACATAATTTTTTATTATTTTTTTTTCAGCTATGCTAACAAGAATCCTTTCATGACCGCAAACATCTTTTTCATTCCTGTTGCAAACGTTTTCCAGTGAACACATCCAGGATGTCACAATGTTTTCACCCCTGCTGGACACCTCCCAACGTGCTGAGGGGGGAAAAAAAGAAAGCATTTGGAATCTGCTTGTTTGGTCTGCCTGTTCAAATCATCATGACATTTACTGTACACGCGGTCACCCGAAAGCTATTTTTAAGTGGAACTTGCTGAAACAAAGGGGGACATTATGTAGGTTTAACAGATCTGGTGTAAAAATATCCAGAAAGCTCAGTCGGTTGAAGTGTTAAGCTGTTAGAAATAATTACCCCCACCTCTTAGTGTTACGGAGAGCCCTGCCTGCTGGGTTTGCACACAATAGAGCAGCCAGAGCTCGGAGCTGTGGCTGCGTCTGGCCTTTGCCTCTGTCAGTCTAACTATGCTGACATGGGGCAACATTTTCCAGGCTGCTTAACAGCCCCAACGTTTTTACAATGGGAAAGTATTTTCTCGAACAAAAACACTGCCACTGGTCATTATGTGCACATTTCCTACGCGACTCTAGGCAGGTTTTTATGGCTTACTTGGTGAGACAACTTGAAAATGTAAAACAAATGTAGGGCTTCAACCACAATAATGATCATTCAAATGTAACCTTAAAAAAGCTGGGATGCATTTAGAAAAATAAAACGAAAACAATCAGACATGCTTTTAGTTTTGTGTCGTGATTCAGTTTCGCATTAGTGGATTCCAAAAAAAAAAAATGCAAGTCAATGTTTTTTTTTATAGCACACCACATGTGCATGAAAGCTACTAGCACGTAAAGTGCACACCCCAGGGCCCTAACTCCAGCCCCCTCCCCTTCACACCACCCGGCCAATCTCCAACAGTGCAGCTCCAGAAAGGTGGTCAGCGCCGGGCCGAGCCTGCAGTGCCCCACACATCGAGCGCAGCTGTTCCAAAATGGATGCTGTGTAGACGTGTAACTTAATACCTAAAAATGACCTCATTCCGTCTCAGCAGGATAAAGTCAAAGGTGACGTTGCTTCCTTTCAATAGTGCTGGCCTTCAAGGCAAGACAGTGCGATCAATATAATGCCCGGTCAGGCAAAGCGCCAGCAACTACACTGTCAAACTGCTGATGGTCCAGCAGGCTGCAGAATAGCTGCTACGTCATGTTGTTTCAGGGGTTTCGATGCCAGCATACTACATCAGAAGGTGGAGCTGATACTGTTATAGACCAGCTGCTTCAGTGTAGGATGTGTGTGAAGGAGCACATGATGGCCAAGGCCTGAAAGAAGGATGGATGGTAAATGAGCTTTTGTGTGTGCCATGCAAACGTCTCCGTCTACTTATCTGTGAATGATCCAGAAATGACTGAGAATTTTGGAAACGATGGAACAAATTACTTTTTCCAGGAGAGTTCTGAAACTCACGAAAATAACTTGAATCCAGAGTAGGTCTAACATTTGAGACCCTGTTTCACTAATGTTCTTTCTGCATGATTGTGGAGAGGTGAAACTACTGAGGTAAGAATGTACTCTACTGCCATCTGCTGGCTCAGAAGATCCCTGTTGTATCTTCTGAGTACCTGCAAGTTTTCCTTAAATGTACTTTAAGAGCCCAACATAGGACAGGTGCACCAAATTATAGTAACATTTTCTCACTTTTCTTTTCAAAAGTCTCAGAAACTATGTAACCTTTTCCTTTCACTTTGCAGTTATTTGCTATTTTTGGTCAGTCTATCACAGAAAGCCCCAACACAAGACACTAAAGTGCAGAGCTTAACATGACAAAATAATGACACAAGTAGATCTATGCAAGGCGCTGCAATACATCAACATGTTAATTTATTGTATTATTGAAAAGAAATTACTGTAAACAAATGTAGCCACTTGTTGAATCTTTTAAATTTTTTCGTCAGAGGATCAGATGTGTATCTCTAACAAAAATCAGATGTGATACATTTCTTTTTATTCTCACCAAATATTGATTTAACTTGTTTTGCCTTATTTTTTGCGCACAAAGGAACGCATAAATTTAAAAAAAGCTGAGCCAAAACAAAAGAATGAATTAAAAACTTATTTAATGACAGAGCAATATAACAACCACAAGGTGTCACAGTTTACCCAATGTGTGAGATTATTCATTTTACTTTTGAGTTTTTTTCCACAAATTATCTGTAATTTAAGAGGGGTGTGAATCTTAAACTTACTTATATTTTACCTCTAGTATATTTTTCTCCCATTATCTTTTGCCGCAGATGTCGCATAATACCCTGCAAGAAGTGAAAACAAAAGTATACACATACACACACACACACACACATGCCGATGTTTATATATCAGCATCAGTGGAAATAATGTTTTTGCTTCTTCTGTATATGTTCTCCTGAGAGCAGGTCACAGCTGCAGAACGCACTGGAATGTCTGCGCCGTTACCTTAAAACAGACTGTGGTAAACATCAATCATTAGGGTCTTTTATGAGGACTCTCAGTGCAGGTTTTTGTTTTTCAGGAAAGTCATTAAAGATGCTTGGTTTATACTCACAACATGAGGTGCCATGGGAAGCTGCTTTTGTTTTTTAGTTTTTTAATCAGTGTGTGGGTCAACGAGTCTGAAGTTCTCTTTTCGAAAAAAAAAAACAACTTCTTTTAAGAGCATAGCTGGCAGTTTTTGGAACCCTTGCCTTTTGGTCAGAAATCAAAGCAAGTCTTCAGGAATCCCAGAATCTGTTTTCATTTACTATCAAAGTTGTATTGAGGCAATAAGACGTGGAAAAGTGCCTGGTACGTAAACTGTTTATCTTTTCCTAAAGTACCTGCACCTTTGTTATTAAGTCATTAAGAGCCGACTTTTCTTCCCTGGACAATTTTCCAGCGCTTACAGTGGGACTTACCTCGGCCTTTGATTTGGCATTACAGTTGGATGAGTCACCCGGTAGTGGACAACTTCAGAACTCAAGAGCGTATCTAGATTAGAGAGAGACTGCTTTGCAGGGTATTTGCTGTTGCGTTTTATGTGACTCTAAGTGGAAATAAGTGCTTGAAAGTCAAGTTGTTGAAATTCAGTCCACAGCACTAAGTGGATCCACATGGAGTCACAATGTAGTTAGCAGCAGGGTCCAGTGTTGACCAACTGTACTCTTTTTAATATTGACCTGGACTGAAAAGACACTGCTGCCGGATCACAAAATGTATTCTATTTTTTTATTATTTTTCATGCAATGTTGTGTAGACACTGAAAATATTGTTGCTGCAGTTTGACATCAGATTTTCTGAGTCAACCCTGTAATTTGACATCTAATCATCATCATGGTTTTGTGACACTTTGCTGAAGATAAGCTGTCGTCTGAAGTTATACATCTTTGAAGATATCTCTTACACCCCTCTCACACTCTGCCTTTCTCTGCCGTATAAAACTACTCTGCTAAATCCACAAAATGAAGTTGTAGCATCACCTTGCTTTGCAAGTGGATCTATGTGCCAAAGTGAAAAGTCTGCCATGTGTTTGCTTTCAGTCGCTTTGTGGAGAACAATCACTCTAAAGTCACTGCCAGCACTAAACGGGAATGATTCAGATCAAAGCATATTCATGTATTGGAATGGTATAGTCAAAGTCAGGAGCTAAATCTGAGAACCTGTGGAGCAGCTTAAATAGAAAAAAGGCTTCTCCCGCACTCTCTCCACTACCTGAGTGAAGTTGGCCCCCCCACCTTCTTCAAATCAGACAAAATTAGTGTCAAACGTTTGTGCTACGTTTGTGCAGCAAAAATTTTCGTGTGTGCCGCTATCATTTTAAAGATATAACAAAATGTTTTTAGAGGTCATCAGCGGTCAACCAGCCCCCCCACCTTCTTCAAATCAGACGAAATAGGTGTCAATCAACTCGGCTACGTTTGTGCTGGTTTGTGCAGCAAAAATTTTCGTTTGTGCCGCTATCATTTAAAAGATATAATGTAGTCAAGTCAATTGACACCCATTTTACCTGATTTGAAGAAGGTGGGGGAGCTGGTTGACCTTTGATGACCTCTATATACTATTATTAATATCAATAATAATAGTTTATAGTGCTATCATTTTTAATGATAGCAATACAAATGAAAAAAAAAATCCTGCACAAACTAGCACAGACATAGCGCAGTTGATTGACACCAAATTTATTTATTTTTGCAAATGTGAGCAGGGCCAGGGGAGTGGTTGACCTCTGATGACCTCTAAAAACATTTCGTTATATCTTTAAAATGATAGCGGCACAAATGAAAATGTTTGCTGCACAAACCAGCACAAACGTTTGACACCAATTTTGTCTGATTTGAAGAAGGTGGGGGGGCCAACTTCACTCAGGTGAACAGCAAAGATATTTATAGATTATAATCAGATATTTATAGATTATAATCAGATATTAATCGTCAAGTTTTTTAACCATCAGATTGAAGCAAAGTTCCTCTTTCCGGAGTTTTTCTGCTCATTCATGCTGCTTCTTTATTCATGTGTATTGTGGACCCTGACACTAGCATTAGCTGCTACATGTTAACATTGAGATGCTATTTTAGGCTAGCATAGCTTTGTTGATAAGCTAACTGCTTTTCGAGCACCTTTTCGAGCACAATAGTCTTTTCCAGCGTCCAATCAGAGCCTTAGAAGCAGAAATTAACGCCGTTTCCTTCGCCACTGGTAGCTGATGGGGTTTGCACGTCATATTTACGGCGTACCAGAAACAAAATACAAAGGTTCCGGTTCTAGAATTTCATATGTTTTAAAAAAAGAAAGGTAAAAACGCAACTGAGTGCATTGAAATTTTTGTAATTGATGAATAAAAATGAAAGCGTGAAAGTCCCGGCTCTAATATGTCCCCAGTTTCCAGACTGGTTCATTAAACTGCTGCAATCTGATTCCTCCCAGAACCAGCAGCAGTTCTGGTTCTGATGGACCACCAGGGGATCTTTGGGCTCCAGAACCGTATTTTTAGAGTTTTCACAGAAGCAGCCCTCCATCCGGTCCCCAGCTGTTCTCAGATCAGGCCCATCAGAACCGGCTCTGGATCTGAAGACACCCTGACAGCTGGTGAAGTGCCTGTGCCCCGAGGCTGCTGGGTAATGTAGTGATGCAGCAGAGAGAAGTTTTGGCGATGAGACAGTTGGAGCGCAGCAGCATTAAAACGTCCTTCAGCAGCAGCGCTGTGGGAGGACACTTTGACTGTTTGGGGAAATTACATCTCGCTGTCACAGGGGCCATTTGTCTCCCCTCCGAGCTGAAAGCCTTCCTCTGCGCCTCGGCGGTTCCCGTCTCCTGCCTGTCAGCTGGACGCAGGCCGGCGGCCGTCACAAATCCTGACGGGCCGCGTTCCGGCTGGCAGCCGCCTCGTTATTCCCCTTCACAAAGACTGGTACCGACCCGGCCCAAAATAACCCGAGACAAAACAGACACAGAGGAGCGGGGGCTTCAACAGGAGCTGCCACTATTACAGAGACAGAAACTGGTGACGGTCAGGAACCAGTCAGAAACCAGTATCAACAGCAGAGAGAAACTTTCCTTAAATCATGAGGAGCTGCAGCAGAACCCAAACGGCCGGCGCTCCCCGCCTGCTGGCGCTCTGGGTGGTTGCCAATATCAGAAACCGCCATTGCAAACCCGTGGTTCTGTAGGAAGGCCGGGTGGGTCGAGATGATGAGGTGTGATGGAGGGCGGTTCTGACCGTCCCGGTTTCTGTAACCGGTTGACTGCGCTGCGGGTTTCTATGGCAACAGACTCACTCAAATCCCTCAGTGATCCAATTGCGACCCGGTTCCGGTTTTTGTTCTGAGTCAGTTTGGAGCAGACGAGGAAGGTTCTGTGAAGCGGTTCCAGTCCTGCTGATGGTGAAACAATTCTGACCACATCCCGTGACCACTGTGTACTGCAACCGCAGGGGGCGCTGTTGCATTTTAGCTATGCTAAAAACATTAGATATGGACACAAACGCAAAAGGAAAAGAAAAAAGAAAAAGTAAAATGTGACACTAATATCACTCTAACAGTGAACTCGTGTTTTACAGTGAACTCTGCTGCTCAGTTTCATGTGTTTTATTTTATTTTTTTATTAAACACTTTGAACAATTGTACAAAATCACATGGCATGTACATACATGAAGACTTACAGGCTTAAGGCACACATATCATTATAAGACAGCAATAAAAAAAATAAAAATATAAATAAATAAAATTTGTCAGACATCAAACAGAAGGAAAGCAGAACGACAAAAACAAACAAGACAAAGGGGCATTAGTTCTCAAATAAATTCAGGTCATTATAGGTGTCTAAGAGCTGCATTCTCTGCTTGTTTCTAATCAGTTTTAAGGTTCTGAAGTGGTTCTCCATTAGAAGGTTTTTAAAGGCTGTAAAGTCCAGTTTTCTATTTTCCCATTTACAGGAGTGGATGAAGAATTTGGAGAGGATCAGCAGGTTGTTAAGAACAAGGTCGGTTCTTCTGTCTCTGTGGTTCCAATTATTATATCATCTCTTTTCAAGGGATGAAGTAGGTAAAGTTTTGTTGAGATCCAGTCCTGAAAGTTTCTCCAAAATG